>JACEGR010004341.1:0-88797 GCA_014170235.1 Listronotus bonariensis
TTATGTCAATCGTTTAACAACTAAGGCTAACAGGTGCATGACCTCAGCGATAGGACTAAATAAAAAAGCTGAATTACAAAGAGAATCAATTGTAAAAACTTATTAGTCTCTTTGTAATTTAAGAACTAGGAGAATAAATAATGTATCGTTAAAATAAATATATTGTTTTTTTGTCAAAATTTCCCTGTCCATATCAGACTTAGTCCATTATCTTCAACAAAATTCCCATATGCGCCATGGAGGATTTTGTCCAATATATACTTAATTGTCCATAGGTTACTTCTTTGTCCATGTTTGACTACAAAATTTACATGTGTGTAAATGGCATGTCCAAGATCCTATATTTTCAAAACAAGTACTTCCGTTTTTGATTCTCACGGTATGATGCTTGCAATAAACAACACAAATTTTAAAATATTTTCGAAAATAAGCCTTTGATAAGAAGTAAAATAATATTATTGTTAGAATTTTGAAAAATAAGGAAGCCTGAAAAACCGCATTATTATTATTGTATTCTCAAAAATATTTGTGTTAATGTATGAAAAATAAGGAAGCCTGAAAACCGCATTATTATTGTTGAAATTTTAAAAATAACAAATATTTGCGGAAGCATTTTGTAAAAACAAAAACATCAATTTTATTTGTATGTGCATTTTATATATATGCATTTTCTAAAAATAAAGGAAACCGAAACAAATATTATGTCGCGAAAGGATGATAGGATAAATCGAATTTTAAAACGGAAGCCGTGATAAGCGCAAGTTTTACTACCAATACTACTACATCAGCTGATTATACGGGTAATGTTAATTTATATATACCGATCAATTCTGTAAAAACTGTTATAACGCTGGAAAAATGGCAAGGTCTTTTTGATAAAAATATTATTTACGGTTTCCTATATATATTTGTTAAAAATAAGGAAACCGAAAACAAATATATGTCGCAAAAAAAAAAAACGGAAGCCGATACAGGATCGCACCCCACGGCGACGGCGCGACGCTCAGGTTCCTTTTCACTCAAGTTGGCGCCGACGTCAACATACGTCAAATTTCTACGTCAAATTTCCTCTACGTCAGACTCCTACGTCATCCTAAAAACGACAAATCTCTACGTCAGACTCCTACGTCAGAGGGTTGACGTAATGGGGCCCAAGTGCCCCGGACGTCATGTTGCCATACTGCCACACTTACTAGGCTTACAGCGACGAATAAAAATCTAATCCCATATGGGTCAAAAAATATTAAAAAAAATTAAAAATGACATAGCTATAGGAGTCAAAAACTTGTTCAAAATACTCGAAAACTAATAAACCATACGATTGGGGCTTGCAGTTCATTTTAAAGTACTCATAAACAAATGAACTTTACTACATTTATTGTTTGTAGTTTTTAAGCGTTTTAAACAAGTTTTTGACTTCCCATAGCTATGTTATTTTAAAATTGTTTTGAATATTTTTGGGATTTTTTCCGTCGTTACAATAAAATACAATCAATTTAGGGCGTATTTCAAAAGTTTTAAATGCAGAATTATTAATTTTTCTAGTTTAGAACAATGTTAAATGGGTTAGCTGCGTAATTATTGGTACCACAAAAAAATGAGTCATACTACATTTAATTGTATGGTTTGACGTTTTTTGAACAAGTTTTTGACTTCCCATAGCTATGTTATTTTTAAATTATTTTAAATATTTTTTGACTTATATGAAATTGAAGTTTTTTTCGTCGCTTCAATAAACTACAATCAATTTAGGATGTATTTTAAAAGTTTTAAATGCAGTATCATTAATTTTTTCTAGTTTAGAACAATATTAAATAGGTTAGCTGCGTAATTATTGGTACTACAAAAAAATAGTCATTACTACATTTAATAGTATGGTTTGTAGTTTTCTAGTGTTTTTGAACAAATTTTTTAAAATCTCATAGCTAGGTTATTTATATTTTTTAAAAATTTTTTGGATTATATGGGATCGAGATTTTTTTCTCGTCGCTACAATAAACTACAATCAATTTAGAGGATATTCCAAGAGTTTTTTACGAAGTTTTATTTATTTTTCTGGTTTAGAACAATATTAATTAGGTTGGTTGCGTAGTAATTATTGGTACTACAAAAAATGAACTGTACTACATTTAATGGTATGGTTTGTAGTTCTGGAGCGTTTTTAAACAAGTTTTTTGACTTTCCATAGCTATGTTATTTTTAATTTTTTTAAAGTATTTTTTGACTTAAATGGGATTAGGATTTTTTTCCTCGCTACAATAAACTACAATCAATTTAAAGTGTATTCCAAAAGTTTTAAAAGCAGTTTTATTTTTTCTGGTTTAGCACAATAATTATTAGGTTAGTTGCGTAAATATTAGTACTACAAAAAATGGACTTTACTACATATAATGGTACGGTTTGTAGTTTTCGAGCCTTTTCGACAAGTTTTTTTTGACTCCCCATAGCCATGTTATTTTTTATTTTTTTATAATATTTTTTGACTAATATGGGATTGAGATTATTTTCATCGCTATAATAAACTACAATTAATTTTGACTGTATTTTAAAATTTTTATCGCAGTTTTATTTATTTTTCTGGCTTAGAACAATATGAATTAGGTGAGCTGCGTAATTATTGGTACCACAAAAATGAACTTTACTACAATCATTAATAGCGTTTGTAGGTAAAAATGAGTAAAAAAGTACCTTTTTTCTAAAGCGGGTTCCAGCGTGATGGAGCTCTTGCCAGGCCGTAGGCGACTGCCCACTTCGCCCACACCTAGGTACGCCACTGCGGATACTATCGAATCAACAAAGAAAATAAGTGTACTAACCAGACCTAACAAGTATTTTTTTAGGTTTGTAGACAAGCTGAATGAGTCTTTACAATATTGCATATTAACCGATTTTTTTTAAGTTCAGTAAGTCTCGCAAACTTGATGTGTCAAGTTTTGGTAAGTAAACAAATAATGTAACAAATAAAAATATAGTTATAACTTAAAAAATATATATACATCGTGTCTGATGAATATGAACAACTTTTTTATTATTCATTTTAGAAAAATTATTCTTTATAAAAAGTTCTGCATGATCCAAAACCCAAAAGGCAATCATCGGATATCAAATTGTTTTATTCGTCTACAAGGTTTGGCCAAAAATCTCAGGAGAATAGTACCTGTATATTTGCTAATATCAAAAATTGTTATAAAAAAACGTTTTGAATTAAAAAAAATATGCAATTTTGTCTGTTTACAAAAAAAATCTTTTCTTCTGTAATAATCAAGAAAATTTAAGTTTGTCCATTGGTGCATTGTGCATTCATCTTGTTTTGGAAACAGTAAATTTACGGCGTTTTTTCGTGTTAATACGGTTCAAAACATTTTAAAAACATTTAAATAGCTATCTCTATCTAACTCTCATATTTATATTGCCATTTCAAATGTGGTTTGGTTGGATACGGTTAATACGAAAAAATGACTTTAAAAAGTTTATTTTAAATTATCCTATTAAATTTAAAATTATAAAATTTATTTTACCAATGTACAGAGTGGCGCCTTTTCGTCGACTTTGAAGGTATAGCGAAAACTAAAAGAGATAGAACAAATCTAAATGAGCAATCTCAATCTTGATTTTTAAAGCAAATTCAATGGTGAAAGTAAATAATGGCTAACTTGTTTTGTTTTAGAAATACAATGTATTTTTTTAAATTTTGTCAATTTGCCCAGGCACTTCTAACACGCTTGATATTAGGGATAAAAAAAATGTTAATAGAAAAATTTTAGGGATTTTTATGTAAAATTCAGTGGCATCATGGAACACCCTGTATATTTTATTGCCAATAAAAAGGTATCCTTTTAAGCCGTAAAAAACCACATTTAATATATACAATATTTCATAGTTTCAGAAATAATCCCATCATCAGGAGTTCGATATAAAATATCATTTTTTAAAATAAAACACCCTGTATATTTTATCTTCATTAAAAAAAAATAGTCCCTTAAGAGTTAAGCACATTTAAAATGATTTTTTCTAACAGTTTCGGAAATATAAGCTTCCAAATCTTAGTGCGTATATCTACTACTTTTTAGATTTATATGGTCATTTAACCAAAACTATAAGAGATAAATATATCAAATGTGGTATTTTGTTAAACCTCTTTGATATATCTTTGCAACGAAAATATAATATAGTGTTTTGTTAAAAAAATCTGATGATGACCATATTTACGAAACTATTAAAAATAGGTATATTAAATTTAGTATTTCTTATAGCTTTTAAGGAGATCCTTCAACTGATGATAAAATATACAGGGTGGTCCATTTAAAAAGACCCAACTTTGTGTTATAACTAAATAAAAGTCAACTAAAAAAATATGGGTACGCCACTGTATTCTACGGTTACTTTTAGTTTTTGGACCAAGCGGAACATTTATAATAAATAACTTTTTTGTAAAATGAATAATAAAATAGTTATTCATGTGGTTCCAACTTTATTAGATACAATGTATTTATATACACTATCGGACTTAAGTATTGCAACAAATTAATAAATCAACAATATGTATGATATTTAGTGCATACTCCTTCCGAGTATGCTGCTTTTTAACACGCTTTTATTAACTTGGGTTGTAACTATCTATCTATCCATCTATCTATCTATGTAACGAAATCTTTGAGCCTAATTTTTACCAACTTCCAGCTATTCGATTTCTTTGAAACTTTGCACACGTATTAAGGACCCATGACAATGCAATAATCTGCAAACAGTATCCCGTTATCCTGGTTAGGATCGCCAGGATAAAAAATCCTTTATATTATAAAAACAACACTTGTGTTGCCATCTTTGGCAACATCCCAAACTTTTCTCAGGAACTTTAGCTACTCTTGACAAAATGGCGAAGGAATTTTTTAGTGAATAAACTGGAGCATTTTTACATACATACATAAATACAAGCATATCGAACTAAAAATGAAAAATAACACCTTTCTCAGAATAGGAAATACCCTTACGGTTCATTTTTCAACAAGATAAAGATCCGAATCACACTTCTAAGCATATGTGAGAGTGGTTTAGACTGAACAATATTCCAGTTTGACTGGCCTGCGCGATTTTTCGTCCTAAATCCCATAGAAAACATATGGGAAGGAGTAGAACGGCGAATACAAACCAATTTTTGTTCCTAACAAACAAGCACTTATTAATAAAATAAGTTTGGAGAAATCTTTCAGTTTATGTAATATAAACCTTAACCAACTTCATGCCCAGAAGATGTGCCAAAGTTCTAGGCAACAAAGGATATGCTATTTGTTATTAAACCCGTGAATAGTTTTAAATTGTGTTTTTATTAATATGGTATTGTACTTTCTTTGTTTATTTAATTAGTTAACCTTAATGCAAATGTTGCAATACTTTTACGTCATTTTTTTAATATCCTCAAAATTATTTACTGCGCTGCGCATGTTGCTACAAATAATGCTTCAAAGATGTTCGTATCTAATTATTACAGTATGACCTATCTAGAAAACGACACTAAAACTATAAACCAACATGAAAATTTATATTATTTGCAATTTTACCAAATTTCTATTTGTTGCAATAGTTATGTCCGATAGTGTATATACAGGCTGTTTGTGAACTGTGCTACTAAACTGATATGGTAGAATCATCTTATCAAAATAAGGAAAAAAGTTTACTTAACACCCATATTTTTCGTACATTTTAAAAATACCCAATTTATTTATATTTACTACCTAAAAAATAAATGGTATTTAATTCAATACTTAGATTAGATACGATTAGCTTGCAGGTGCTCTATCACTGCAACCTGCTCAGTTTGTGTATCCAGCACGGTATCCAAGCCGACCATTTAATCAGACTCCGTAAGCTTAAAACTGACTCCTTGGCAAATTCTACCACTTTGGAGTTTTTCTCACCCAGCTTTGCAAACTGCAGATGACAAAAGGCTTCACAGTTGCACCATAAGTTTTCTGCGGTTTCTTCTTCTTCATGCTCGAACCTGTATAGGTTTTTTTCTATCGGACTCATAGTTTTTAGTTGTTTATTTAGTCTGAAATGACCTGTTAGTTGACCCACTATTATACTTACTGCCTTCCGGTTGTAATGGTCTGATATTGTACCGCATTCACTTCACCCTGCATAAATATCTGAAGTGACAGTGGGTTAAGCAGCAATTCCAGAGCTACAATAGTAGTCTTTTTTCATGGCCTTCATTATACATAGACAAGCAAGTCTTTGTATTCTTCGTTATTGCGTTTTTGCCATCTTTTGGAGCGGTTTTGCACCCCAGGCATTAAACCGTAAGTTATAATTGGTCTAACAACCATTTTATATAACCACAGGTTTATCTTGGGGCTAAGCCCCCAATTTTTCCCACAAAGCCTTCTGACATCTACCCACGGGGAATTTTTGCCTTCTTTAATGTGGTCATCAGGTCAATTTTTGGTCAAAGATGGCTCCTTAATATTTGACCTCTTTTGAATAGGAAATTTTCTTCGTTGAGCCTGGAACCTCCTAATTTGCCTAGTGACCTTCTTTTTGTAAAAGGAACGGTTATTGTTATTGTCTTATTGTAAAAGAAACGGTTATTGTTATTGTAATTGAAATAGTTGTCCCGTTAAAACAATTTGCGTTGGTGCTTAATCACAAAATAGGGTTAAATGCCTTTTATTTTGTTTTTTACTTTTTTTACCTCATATACTTATAAAACAATTGAAATGTTTTTTACAAAAACAACCAATGTCATTTTTTTATAATTTTGCGCTGTTGGTACCACCCTATGTAAAAATTCCGTTGTCATATTCTGACAAACTATTGTAACGAGAACTGCCATAGTCAGCCAAATAATGAGACTAGAATATCGCCTAGTTTTGCAAACACAACCAATGTCAAGTCTTTTTTCCCAATTTGCAACAAAACCAAATGTTTCGAAGAGCTTAGAGCTAAAACTGTTGTAAAAAAATCCAATACCTGTAAACAATGTGAAAATAAAAAATGTGTGAGCTCTGTCAGCCTTCCTTAAAAAACCAAGTAGTGTGGCATTATAAAAAATCAAGTTGCTGCAGCTGACAATGACATCGATTTGGATAAAAAATAATAGTAACGGGCGTAAATAATACAAAATGGCTCTTTTGACAAGTTTTTAAGTGTATTTGTATATTTATTAAATGTTAAATAAAATTTTTGTACATTTAATTTTGAATTTTTAGCAGAAACAGTGAATGTCAACTTTTCTTTCCAAATTTACAAAAAAGTTTGCTTATAGAACCTTCTAATATACAGGGTGAGTCGGGAGGAACGCACCAAATTCCAGGAGTGTATTGTATAGGTAATTTTAAAAACAATCCATACGTGAGTCGGGAGGAACGCACCAAACTCCAGGAGTGTATTGTATAGGTAATTTAAAAAAAATCCATGTATTCTTATTAGATTGTCATTTGTTTTCAAAATATGGCGTAATTACAAAGAAACAAAATTTCCTACATTAACATAGTTTTAATTATTGTGCTGTTTTAACAAATGTTCAAAAATACAGCCAATACCCTCTAAACACATTCTACTTCGCTTCCGAAGGGCTCCTGTTGCTTTTTTGAGTGAGTTATGTCTTTCTTTAAGAAGTACTGCCGCATTTCTAATGCGTCGAATCCTCTATTAAAGCTTGTAACTCATTTCTCAAAAAATAAGTAGTTTTGTCCTGTGAAACGATTTTCTAAAATGTGTGGGCCAATTTAATAACTATCGACTATACCACAGCACACGTTTACTGAAAACTTGTGGTGAAAATTAGTTTCGACTGTTGCGTGTGGATTTTCGTCCGACCATACATAAGAATTGTGAGTATTATTCATGCCATCATGGGTGAAGGTTGCTTCATCGCTAAAAAGTATGCGCGATACAACAGGATGATTATTATTTATCCAACCACAAAATTGCATACGCCTATCATAATCTTCCGGTTGTAAGTGCTGCACACGCTGTACATGGTATGAATATAGGCCTGGATCGTGGAGCGAGTTGATTACTCTTTTTGTGGAATGACCAATTGAGTAGCAATTCTTTGTTAGCTGGTCGTTGCATCATCTTCTACGAAATTCAAAATATTTTCTACTTCATCTAAACCTTTCGAGTGGCTCGTTCAGATGTTATGTTACAACTGGGCAGGGTTTCGGTCTCGCAAAGTTTGTTAAAAACTCTGATAAATACGTTTTTGTCCGGATTTCTTTGGTGTGGAAATCGTCGACGTTAACAGCAGCTGTAGCATTTCTATTACAGAAGCCGTAAACAAAAAAAATATTTGCATATTCTAAATTTGAATAGATGTGTAGCATTTTATAAGACTATATTCGTACAAACTCGAAAATGAACGCGTCAAACACACTGAAACTGACAAATGTCTGAACAACAAAACGGACCAAACAACCGGTACTTATCATTTGTGATAAAAAGCTGTAAACTTTATAACACTTTATTTACGCGATATTTTGAAAACAAATGAGAATCGAATAAGAACATATGAATTTTTTAAAAATTATTTTTACGTGTACAATACACTCCTGGAGTTTCGTGCGTTCCTCCTGACTCACCCTGTATTTCCAATTGCGCGAAATGCAGATATAAATAGGATATATTTAAAAACGTATATAGAATTAGCCATAAATAGGTTTAATAAAGTTTTTTTTTAATATCCAGAAAATACTAAAAATTTGACATTGGCTGTTTAAAAAAAACCTTCAATTGGCACTGGTGTTTAATCTCAAATGTACTCAAATGCATTCTAATCTGTTCGATGCATTTTTGGATTTGACTTGTATTCGAATTAGTGGATCTATATGTGAATATTTGGCACACTTATATTAAAATTATTAAAATTAATTTTTTGAACTTAGATTGGAAGAATACCAAATATTAACATTTATGTCGCCTAGTGTTCAATTACAGAATTTAATTAACTTAATTAAAAATGCCAAATATTTACATATGTATATAGCTCCACTAGTTCGATAACAAGCCAAGTCCAAAACTGCATTGAACAGAATGGAAGGCATTTGAGCCCATTTTGTGATTAAGCACTCAAAGCGAATTGATTTATAAGTACAGGGTGGGACACGTAAGCCACTCAGAAGCTTTTACACATATATGTATTAAAAATAATCTGTAGATAAAAGTTATTTAAAATGATTTAAAATTTAATTTTATTGTAATTTTGTATGTACAGGAAAATCAATATATTTAAAAATTAAATTTTTGCTGCTCTGTAATACTACCACTATGGTACAATAAATCTCCCAGGAAATGTAAATATATGTATATATTTTGGTTTTGTCGAATTGGCTGCTTAATTTTCTGTGTTTTCATATGAATAAGTCCTATACCTAAAGTTGATAGATTTATACTATAGGCCCAGTTATATAGTTCTTGAACCACCATTTTAGGACATGGTTGGGCAGATACTTTATACTTTACGTGTTATAATTATGATCAGAAAGACTGGGAAATTTTTAAATAAAACAAAATAGAGTTAAAATTTAGGCAAATTTTTTTATCTCCTTAAAAATATGAAACATTTGAAGCCACACACATGTTCCAACGCTTGACCCACTCCTCCATACATCCCTGGTAGGCCGAGGAAGGGATGGCCTTTAGTTCCCTCGTCGCATTCTCTTGTTTCGATTTCGGTTCGTCTGCGAAGCGCCACTCGGACGATTGTTGATTTGTTTCCATGTCAAATTCATGGACCCATGTCTCGTCGCTTGTAATTGAATGACGTCGATGGACGTCCTGGACGAGGCAAATCTTCCACTACTTTACGACCACTTTTAAAGTCTTTATACCACTCGTATGCTCGTTTTTAATAGAGCAGATTCGCCAAATACCTTTTGCAACATTTTTAGTGCATCGGCACACGAAACTTCATTTGCAACAGAAAATTTCAAACAAACTCTTTGTTCAACAAAATTGTCTATGGTAAAAGGCGACAAATTGACAAAAGTTTACTGATGTAATTAAACGTCAGGCAGACACTAATGATCGCACTAAAACCTAACAGATATGCGTCTTAAGGTTATACCAACATAAGAAAAAAATAAACCGGTTCCCGCATGCGTGGTACGTTTATATAACAAATTCCCGGTACTTTTCTGATCATAGTATAGATAAAATTATAAAAAAAGTACAATTTAAGGTACTTACATATAGGCTGTCTCAGTTAGGATAATATCTTAGAAATTAAAAACATTCATATTTATTTTAAGTACGCCACTTGATTCTACCTAAAAATATAAACTTTTGCATTTAAAGTTAGCCGGTTTCTTCTAAACCATCAAGTTAGAGTGGATCTGATTGCGCCATCAAAAAAAAAAAAAAAAAGAAGAAAAAAATGTCAGGTACATTACGTACAGACCTATACCCCGAAACAAAAGCGGTCCCATTTTGACAAGTAACGACTACTTTTAAATTTAAAAAAATATGGTATGTAGTTTAGTTTTAGCCTAAGAGCCCGTGAGCGGCAGACCTTCGTTATTTTGTACAAGCTGAAAGTTTGTGCATGCTCCCAACATAGGTAGAAGCAAGTGTAGCCTATCCCAAGCAGCAAGTTGACGTCTCTTTTTAGTCATTTTTGGTCAGCAAAGACGTCATAAGATGACGACAAATTGACGTTAAATTGACTTTTCTAAGTCACAGACAAAAGACGTCCCGTTAATGGCGTCCTAATGACGTTTTTAAGATGACGAAAAATTGACGCATATACTTTTTTGAATCTAAAATGATACGATATTTTATTTAAAAATTAAAATAGGAAATAAATCCTTACTGCTTGTAATTTCCTTTGCACTGCAAGGTCGCATCTCTCGGAACACTGTCCAACCTGGAGATGAAGATTTTTACACTAGCCGAAAATATTTCTTTCAAAGCTAAATGAGATCACCAACCGCAGACCGGTCTTTAACTATTTTGGTCTCATTGGTACGGTTTAGGCGATAAAAAGCGAAGATGTTGAATAAACGTAGTAGTTTATTGTCCAATGCGCAATCTATCGGTATTCCTATTTCAATTTTGTAACATTATTAGTCTTATTTTTCTGTCATATGGTATTTCGATTGGATTTTGACTCGAATCATATAATGTCACAAAATTTTTCTGGCGGGTTTTCTAAACATGACGTCATAAGATTTTTATGAGCTAGTATGACGAAAAATGACGTCGAAAAGACGTCGCTTCAACAACGTCAAAAACACGTCAGTAAAATGACGTCATAATTTTGGTCTGATGACGTCTTATGACCAAAAATGACTAAAAATGACGTCAACTTGCTGCTGGGGATAAAGTTTGGCTTTGGCAGGGTACCAATGCTTACTAAATTAAAACTTAACTTTCGTCATTTTTTGAACGCTGAATTTTAAATATTTTATTTGGGTACCTACCTATTAGAAGATATTTCCTTAGTCGCCAGACAGTTTTGACAGTTCCAACCCCTTAGCACACAAACACTTTGGGGTGGCCTACTGGTCCGAGGAAGTCCAATATTTCTGTTAGTAATCAAGGTATAACAAAAAGTCTTAAAAACAGTTGTGGGGTTTCCAAATAGGCATGTCCTAAAAATATTTCGCTGTATACAGAGTGTTACAAAAAGGTTTTATCTGTGAGATTGGTATTTTTTAAAAATGGCATTTTCGGGCAGTTTGTATACATAAAAATATTTTTAAGGACATGCCTATTTAGAAACCCTACCACTCTTATATAAAACTTCTTGTAATACCTTGTTAAATAATAGAAATATTGGACTTCCTCGGACTGCAAAATGTTTGTCTGCCAAGGGGTTGGAATTATCAAAACTACCTGGCGACTGAGAAAATATCTTCTAATAGGTACTCAAGTAACATATGAAATTAAGCTTATACAAAATGACGAATGTTAAGTTTTAATTTATTAACCTTTGGTACCTCGGACCTGCCAAAGCCACTACGAGTCAACCTTCAGAGTCTACCCTCGCTTCTACCTATGTTGGAACCATGCGCGGTCCCGCTTTTACAAAATATCGAATGTCTGCCGCTCACAAGCTTATACTCTATTTTAGATAATGAATGACGGCACTTTTATGTATACATTGTATGGATTATTTTACCTAATACAGGTGTTTTGTCTTGCAGGTTTAACAAATGAAATTAAAATTCAGGTTTGTAAATTTAAGTTTGGTATGCGTTTAAACAGTGGGTCAAAATGAAACTTATACACCTAAGTCATTTAGTTTTTTGTCACATCACAAAACTGCAAAAACTGAAATACCCGAAATGTAACTTAATACCAAGGTGACATAATTCATAAAAAAACCATTGACCTTACCTTTCCGAACACCCTGTATTTTTCTGTATTTATCGAAACAAAAACGATTTTTTAACAAAATTTTATATAACGCAGTATTTGCATTGGCGTATTAAAAAACAATTTGTAGTTAAAATACGTTTGTGCTTCACAGTGAAAAATACCGTTAAAAATCTTAAAAGTGTATGAATTTTACTTTGACTCACTGTAAATAACTTAAAATAATCAAAAATAAATTATATGTTTATTAAATATTATAAAAACGAAAATTAAAAACAAACAATGGGTATTATTATTATTATTTGTTAACATCTACACTTCACATAGAGGGTAGTCAAAAATAGCGTGTACAATGAAAGAACACAAGTCCAAAAGTATGTTGATTAAACAGAAATTATCTACAGTGTCTCTTAAAAATATTATTACAAGTTCTATTTTTTTTACAACTAGCACTTATAGAAATATGTGCTCTTAAAAACAATAATTAAAGATGAAGCTTTTTTGTCTCTTTATTTTTTGTATCTGTCTTACTTTTTAAAAAGATAAAATAAAATAAACTTTATTTGCACATGTCAAGGATCAGAAAAAAATTTAAAACACATTATTTGGGAAAATTTGTTAGATTAGATAATATTAGTATTATATTTAGTAAATTATGATATTTCTTAATAATCGTATAATATTAATATTATAAAATATTATTTCAAAAATAATTTTTTCTTTACTTTATTTTGTGCATCAGAGATATGCATTTTTGTTTTTTTATTAAATAATAAGCAAGATAAAATAATATTAAAAAACAAAAAATAATGTGTTTAGCTACTTTATTAAAAAAAAATAATAATAAACAAATAAAAATTGCACAAGAGTCAGTGGCTTACATCTTTTTGCATTTCTTTAATGTCCCCCCTTTTATTTTTGAACGGATAAATTCAAAAAGTAAAACTTTGGGTTATAAAATTGATGCACAACTACTATATTTTATAGTGAACTTAACAGATGAAAATTTCAAAATGACGGCTAGGCGCCATCTGGAAAAAAATGGAAAGGAGAGTCTTGTTGAACATAATTTTAAAGCTCACGGCTAATACTTTATAACCCTAGAATATGAAGTCAATATCTTTATATAATACAAAATGGCAGCACTTAAAAATTACTTAAATATCTGATTTGAATGGCCATATTTTCGCAACTAATAAAGTTAGATGTAACTAATGTGGTATCTTCTTAAAGCTCTTTTATTTTTTTTAAATAGTGATACTGGTGATAATAGACAGAGTAGGAAAAATAAAAGTTTTTTTTAATAAAGCACCCTGTATATAATATATCACTTATATTTTTTAAACGCTTTAGGAAAATACCGCATTTAGTACATCTAACTTTAATAGTTTCAGAAATAGGGAACCAAATCAGGTAGTTCGGTAATTTTTAAAGTGTCGTCATTTTGTACTGGGTAAAAATATTAACTTCATATTCTAGGGTTATAAAGTACTCGTCAGGAGCTTTAAAATGATATGCCAGAAAACCCCTTGCCATTTAATTGTTTCATCAGTCAATATCACTCTAAAATATAGAATTTATGTATCAATTTTATATCCTCAAATTTTATTTTTGTAATTGATCCGTTCACAAAATAAAAGGGGGGACATTAAAAAAATGCACTGTATGTGTGCATATGCGTAAGTCGTTTAATAAGCCTGCTACCAGTAGCGTAGCTAGGCGTGGGCGGTGTAGGCGGTCGCAAGGCCGCCCCTGGAAGGCTCGCGGCAAGGTAAAGGTATGAAATGTGACATAGGAAAAAATTGAAATGAAAGGGTGTGGCGGTTTTGGGGCCGTAATTATAATCTGTTATACAAGGGCCTCGCATAACTGTATTACGTGTGAAATAGCATGGAAAAGACAGGTAGGATGTAAGGGCTTTTTAGGTTTTTTTGGTTCCAAGTTTAGGAGAAGAGGGGCGTCGCAAATTACTTCTGCCTCCGCCTTAAGGACCTCGCAAAAAGTGACGACAAAAGGGACCTGGCACTGCTGTAAATATCAGATTGCCAAAATTAGATAGGAAAGATTTTAAATATTAATAAAAAACAATATCTTTAAAAACAGTTTTCTTGGAAACAATGCATTCTTGTACTTGGGTTTGTGAATGGGTCTGCGTAAAGTCTAAGATCCGGCATTAATTGCTACCTCACCTGGTAATTGAATAAAATAATATTTTGTAGGTGGATTCTAATATAGTGAATGCAAGTGACCAATCTCTGCCAGCATAGGTCTGTTACAATTTACAATTGTTACCTTTACAGGTTAATTGCATAAACCAAACAGAAATTTTTCATATTATATATTATAAGCCTTGTTGTAGTAAGAACCCATCTCTATGACTGCTACACTTATCTGCAGCCAGGTGAGAACAGGTAGATAAATTTAACTTATTTCCCTCATACGTTAATTAAAAATATTAAGCAAAACTAGAAAGTTCTTGAAAATTTAAATATATTTTTATGTGGCAGCTATGTATCTTAAATTTATTAACAGTCTTTATTAAAAAAGTTAAATTTTGAAAGTTTAAAAGAAACGTGTGCTAACAAGAGAGAGAAACAACTTGTTCTTTCGTGCAATAATATTTATACAACAATGTAATTGCGCATGCGTCCCCTAGTAAACTGTGGCCACGATGCAAAGCGAAAGCGGCTAGCGTAGAGCGGAAAATATAAGCACGTTGTCTTTGATCTTTATGCTAGAATAAAAGGACTTGTTTTTTATCAGCCAGCTGCAATATTCCTGAGCGAAAAGCCCTGTCGCTGGCCGCTGAAAACGAACAAATATTATCCACGGAGCATTTTTAAGCTACGTAAACTGGTTTAAAGACGCTGTTTACTACAAAACACGAATCTGAAAGATTTTTTTTTCGGCAAATTTTCGTTCTCCAGATTTCCTTTATAAATATAAAAGTTTTGCTTTAAATCAGAGTCGCCCTGTTTGAAATTATTATACACATATGTGTATGCATGGTTGCAGCGTTTTAGGGGTAAACTATTTAAAATTTAATTTAAAAAAAACGTGTGGTTTTAAAGGATGTTCAAAAAATATTGATGTGTCAATTAAGTGTTTTATCAAGAATTTTGTGCAAAAAAGAAGGCAAAATATAGTGAAACTAAGGATATTTTGAATTTCAACCTTGATGATGAATATCTCGAGAACAAAACGTTGCCGAAAAAAAAATTCTTTTGGATTTGTGATCAGCGCCCCAAACCCCGTATACCAAATTTCGCCAAATCGGAGTGGCCGCAACTTTCTAGACAATTTCCCAATTAACATGTAAAGGTAACAATTATAAATAAAATAACTATTAATTAATTATTAATAATTGTAGCAGACCTATGATGGCAAAAGGTTATTTACCTGCATTTAATATATTAAAGTCTGCCTAGAAAATATTATATAATTAAATTAACAGTCATCGTCATATGAAAACTTTTAATATTTAATTTTGCAAATAAAATGTATTTCTTATAAAAACCTATGCTTGCTCCAAGACCTAAAGGCATTTATTGGATGTCAAATTATATCACTCATCTACAAGGTTTGGCCAAAAATTTTGCTTCAGCATAAAGTACCTGTATTTTTGCGAATATCAAAAATTGTTATAAAGAAAACTGTTTTTTCTGCGATATGGGTAATAATTTGAGTTTCTACAGTACAATAGATTTAATAATAATTTATTTTACAGACTGTCCACGGATGGAGTTAACAAGAGGACAAATGGACCAAAAATTTAATTTTTCGAAAAGTCATTTTCATAAAAAACTTTGCTTGTAAAAAAATAGGATTCACGAAGAGAAAATGTTGTAGTTGTTGGTTTGCAAAAACTAAAAAAAAACGTGTTTTTTCTCCAAGAGTAAACTACATGTATTTTTCATGTTTTATCAAAATGTCATTAGAAAAAAATATTAAGAATCATGTTCGTAATCGATAAAAACAATTTTTTTATTGAAATCTATAATTTGACAAAAACTGGCGTTTACGGTTAAAAAATTGTGTTTTTGTAGGAATTTGGAGAAATCAGGTGTTTGAAAAGCAAAGTATAAAAGTTTTTAGGTCACTTTTATTATAGAAATTTAAAAGAATTAATTTTTGATAACTTTAAAATCAGTTTTATCAATCTTTTTGATACCCCGCAATTTGCGTATTCAAATGCTATTCTAAATAAATTTTTTAAATTATATTTTGCTTAAAAATAAAAAATAAAGGTAGTTAACTCTTGTAGAAAAATCATGTTTTTTTAAGTTTCTGCAAACCCTGTATACAAAATTAACATTTTCTCTTTGTGAATATCATTTTTTTACAAGCAAAAACTTTTATGAAAAATAACTTTTTTCGAAAAACTAAATTTTTGGTCCATCTGTCCTCTTGTAAACCCCATCCGTGGACAGTCTGTGTAAGACAATTTTAAATATTTTTATGAATTAACTGTTATCAACATAAAACAAATGTACAATGCATTATGGTAGAATATTAAATTTTCACTATTATTCTAAAAATATATACAAGGTACCCCTGTACGAGATACAAAAATAAACTTAATTAAAAATTGTTTTTTGAATACACTCTTTTTACCAAAAGTACCAGTTAATATACAAGGTATCCCAAAAACAGACACTTTAAGGGCAAGTAGGTTTTTAAATAAAATACCCTATATATTTTAATAAATTTTGACTCTGTAATAAATTCTACATCAAAAATGTAAAATACACTATAGGTCAATCATTGCTGGTTTTTGAGATCAACAGTATGCTGATATATTCATAAATGATTTAAAGTAAAGAAAGAAAAAAATGGTTTTAATTATTTTTAAATAATGCTGTCATTGTCAGAGTGACAAATAATATAATAATATTTTTTTATCTTTGGACAAACCACGAAGGGTTAAAGCCTAAATACTAACGTGAGGTGTCTTAAGCGAGGTAGGAGGGAGTTTGTTGACACGGGACTTAAATACTTGAAGATTTGGGGGGAAGGAAAAGACCTCCGCGGGCAGCAGGTTCCACATACTAGGAAATCTAGGGATAAAGAACGAACAGAGTGGAAAGTTCGGGGCCTGTCCAGTTGGACCGTATAGGAATGTATGCGCGGCACCACGAATTTCTCTGTTGGGAACCGTGAGTGGAGGAACTATACTGGACAATTCTTCAGAGCAAAAGCCATGGAAGTACCTATAAAAAAGCGATAAATCCCTTACAGCCCGACGATTCGCAAGAGATGGAAGCCTTTCTGTAAGTGAAGGATCATTAATGAGATAAATAGCTCTTCTTTAAATGGAATCAAGCATGCTTAGGGTTGTGGGGGACGCCATGCCCTAGATATGAGAACAATATTCCAAGTGAGGTCGGATTTGGGACACATGTAAAGTGTATAAATTAGAAGGGGAAAAATACTTTTTGGCTCGAAAGAGAAATCCAAGCTTTCTTAAAGCTACCGTGGCTATAGATAAAATGTGTTTATGCCATTTAAGGTTACTTTCAAAAGTGACGCCCACAAGCTTGAAGGTGTCTTTGCTCTGTAAAACTTGGCCGCTCAAAAGTAGAGGATGAGTATTTGATGACTCTTTTCGCGACAAGGAACATGATTGTGTTTTGGATGCATTAAAATGGACGAGGTTTTGGCGCCCCAGTCCAATATTAAATTAAGATTCTGCCAAAGAGATATCTGCATCGCTTTGCGTTTGTTTTCTAAATAAGGTTTAGTGATGGGTTTAGGAACCTGAAAACTAGAGTAAAGTGTACTATCGTTCGGCGGAACTATGAATGGAATTAGTTGTGGACGAGAGAAGGTCGTTGATGTGAAGAAGAAACAATGTTGATGCCAGAACTGAGCCCTGAGGCACTCCAGCATTTACTTGGTGAAAGCTTGAAGAATGGCCGACCACAATAACTAATATACGTCGATCAGATAGATTACTAGAGAGCCAAGTACATAGTTGAGTTGAAAGACCATAGGAGGGAAGTTTTTTAAAAAGTGCGGCATGCCAGACCTGGTCAAAAGCTTTGGATATATCAAGAGCAACGATCTGGTACTCACCTAGAAACGCAAGAGATTTATTCCGGCAGTAGCCTAGTTTACACCGGGAGAACCAAATTTTTAGTTCGAGGTCTAAATGACGTCACGCGTACTTTATTCACGGTGTAAACACTTGAGTATTAAAATTTGCTACTCCAATTCAGTCCTTCTCAAATGGGGGTGACCAAATATGATTTTCCTTGGTGTAAACACGTCGGACTTTTTTTAGTGGACCAAAATGACAGCCTTGATCTTTGACAGTGCGCATTTCGATGAAAAAGACGTTGAATTTCGGCCTTAACCTAATAATTTTGTTGTTTGTTTATATTTTTTAAAATTTTGTTGATATTTAACCAAAACTGTTTGCGTATTCTTTTTTCATATGGAATTTAAAAGCGATACAGTTTTCAAAGATAAAAAACGAGGTTAGGTTCTGGTCATATGCTCAGCTGTCATTTTGGTACTAGGATTAAACGTGAATTAAATTGATCCATAAACCAAGTTGGTGTAAACACTAGTAAACTAACAAAAATAAGTCCTAGGTTTGGTCCACGGATCTAATTGGTCCTCGCGGTGTAAACTAGGCTAGTGTGATACGAAGGAAAGAAGATCTGCTGTAGATCTTTTGTGGCGAAATCCATACTGCCTGTCATGCAAAATTTTGTGTTTTCTAAATACTTAAGAATTTGTGAATTAATGAATTTTTCCATTACTTTAAAAAGAACTCAGAGACATAAAATTGGTCCATACTTAGATGGAAGAGATTTAGATCCTTTCTTGGGAATAGGTTGAACACGTGCAGCTTTCCAGCTCACTGGAAAGAAACCTGTGTCGTAAGATATTCGAAAGAGTCGAGTTAAGATTGGAAGTTCGGGATCACATTTTTCTAAAACGACTGCTGGTATGTCGTCTAGCCCAGACGATTTCTTGGTGTTAAGAGAGAGAGGATCCGCTTGTGTTTTACCTTAAAAATATTATCGGGCATTTTATGAGGAACTGGGGTAATAGCTGAAATTGGATGATTTACGGGAGGGTTAAGGGTTGAATTGGCAGCAAATAGTTCTGCCTTTCCTTTAGCGGTAGAAACAATTTCATGTAATTAATTATCTTCCATTGTAAAAACTACTAATAGGTATGTCAGCAATCTTTTTATTTTAGACACATATTTACTTAATTGCACTATAAAAACAGCGATACGTCAACTATGTCGGGTTTTTGGGTTAAGTAAGTAAATATGTGTCTAAAATGAACTAAATTGCTGATATATCTATGGGTAATTTTTAAAATAAAACGAATTAATTACATGTTATTATACTATTTGTCACTCTGACAGTGACAATATTATCTATTGACGTATATAAACAATTTTTGTATTGGCATGAATAAATTGAGTATTGAGTATTAAAACCAAAACATTATTTTTGTTCTTAACTTTTAATCGTTAATGAATATATCAGCATAATGCTGATATTTTAGAAGCGAGCAATAATTGATGTATAGTCGGTTATATATTTTTAATGTAAAATTAAATAAAGAGACAAAATTTATAAACATACACAGGGTGTTTCAATAAAAAAATCCCACTAGTCAAAAAAATCTCTCTTTTTGGGACACCTTGTATATTAACTGGTACTGTCAATAAAAATTGTATCCAACCAAACATTGTCTCATTTAAGTTTATGTTTGTATCTGGTACAGGGGCGACGTTATTTCATGTATAAAAGGAGTTGGGACACCCTGTATACAGTGTGTTCCAAATTGGGCCTACATGTATTGGTAACTCGGGAACCAATAGAGCTTGTTGGTTAAATTAGGAAAGTTTTAGACAATTAAGTCTGCTTTCACATTTGAATTATCTTTTATGGTTTTTAAGATAGGTAATAAGGAAAAACCAAAATGGTGCATTTTCAACTTTTGCCTGTAGCTCGCAAACTTTCAATTTTACGGTTTACTACATTATTAGAATTTTTTTAAGAAAAAATTTAATTTCAGTAAAAATATGTTTCCAACTTTATTTGTTTTTGAAATATTTACCCAAACTTTGGATTTTTATACGGACGCCATATTGAATTTATTACATTTTTGAAAAGAGCTCTTCAGGAGCTTTTCATTGATGTATCACAAGTCTAGGTTTTCAGATTGCTGAAACTCTAAAAACGATAATTTTTGTTTCTTTTATAGCAGCCTATGTGATACATTAATAAAAAGCTATGGAGGAGCTCTTTTCAAAAATGTAAAAATCCAATATGGCGTCCTTATGGAAAAGCAAAGTTTGGGTTAAAATCCTAAAAAAAGGTGGAAAAACATTTTTACTTAAATTAAATTCTTCCTAAAAAAGTGTTGCAATAATGTAGTAATCTTAAAACCGTAAAATTTGTAGTTGCTGAGCTACAGGTAAAAAGTAAAAATGCACTTTTCTTAATTATCTTAAAAACCATAAAAGATTAATAAAATCCAAAAAGCAGACCTAATTTTGCAATTAAATTGACTAAAATTTTCCTAATGTAACCAACCCTCTAGCTCTAATGGTTCCGCAAGGTGTTGGAAAAATGATAGAAATGTGTGGGAAATGCAGGAAGACATGTATTGTGATTTTATTTTCTTGTTTACTGATGCATTTTTGTTATAGAGTTGTGTTCAATTATTATCAGTTTAAGGTAATATTAAGAAGTATTGATTTTTGCAAAAAGCGTCAGTTTTTTTGTATAAGTTTTGAATTTAGCTATCACAAAAAAACCATGGGGTAACAAGTTTATCACTAAGAATCTTAAAAGTTATGGTTAGGTTGATGCCGCTCCGAAAGCGTATCATTTGTTTTTTATGAAACAGTGCGGCCATTACGCAGTCTAGTCTAAGCCTACTATCAAATGAAGAAAAATTATCGTGTTTAAAATATAAAGCAATCTGAAAACCTAGATTTGTAATACATCAATGAAAAGCTATTGAGGAGCTCTTTTTCAAAAATGTAAAAATTCAATATGGCGTCCGTATGGAAAACCAAAGTTTGGCCTAAAATCTTAAAAACAAAAAAGTAAGAAAAACATTTTTACTTAAATTAAATTCTTCCTAAAAAGTGTTCCAATAATAAAGTAATTTTAAAACCGTAAAATTTGTAGTTGCGAGCTACAGGCAAAAGTAAAAATTCACCATTTTGGTTTTTCTTAATTATCTTAAAGACCAAAAAAGATTAATAAAATAAAATCCAAAAGCAGACCTAATTTTGCAATTAAATTGACTAAAACTTTCCTAATGTAACCAACCCTTTAGCTCTAATGGTTTCCGAGTTACCAATACATGTAGGCTCAATTCAGAACACACTATATATTTTTTTAAAAATAAACAAAACTGCATATATAAAAATTAATTTAATGTCAAACATTTTTCCTAACTTTAATAACAATACATGTATAATATATCCCTCAGCCAAAATTATATTTTTGGCCAAACCTTCTCTATAACTAATACAATTTGATATCCGATGGATATTTTTTTTTGCGTAAAATTACTATTAAAAAAGTTTCCCATATCACGCCAAATTACGTGGTGACAATTCGTAAACTTGTTTCTTCAAGAATTATTTTAAAAATACGCCATTAAAGTTTTTACCGCAATAAGAAATCACCTCATACTAAAGAAATAATATCATTTTGACCTTAAAATACGTCTGTAAAACATTTTTACTACGTTTTAAAACACCCCAAATTATATACAGCGGGCCGGGCCTACTTAATTTAGTAACATACGGAAAACTTTTCTTTATGAAATGTTCTGCATGGTCTAAAATCAAAGATACAATTATCAGATATTAATATTTTGCTGTGTTATAGGAGATATGTTAAAGAATATAAATTTTGCCGGGGCAAAAATTATTATTAATATTCATAATATCAAAAAAAAATTTAAAGAAAAAATGTTAATTAGTAGTTAAGTAGACACGCTTTATTTTCAGCCAAGAAACTTGTGGTCTTTCGTTGTACACGCAATATCTGAACACAAAGAACACCCTGTATTTTTAAACTATTGGTAATTGTTTATTGTAGAGCCTGGCTATTGCAGATAAACTTTTTCAAACAAATTGGTATAACCAAGATGCCAGAAGTAAGAAAATGTTGCTTATTATACTTATGAGGGCACAGCGGCATTTGAGAATTTCAATAGGACCATTTGGAGATATGACGCTTCAATCAGTAATAAAGGTTAGCTTGAATTAATAATCTCCTAATCAAACAACGTAAGTTTAGTATGGGGATCTTAGAAACCGCATCAGCAACAGAAATTAATAAATATGGAAAGATTTGTAGTTTTTAAATGTCGTTATAAATTACTTTTTTTGTCTAAAAGAAATGTCTTTATGTAGGAATCCACTCTAAAAGTTTTTTTTTGAAAATTTTGTGTAATTCCCAGTTTTGGAACGTAAATTTTTCCGCTCAGTTAATATTCGGAGTAGAAAAAAAGTGTACATAGAAAATTTGTTGATACATATGTTTTGCAGTTGAAAGGCCTAATTCAAAAAACTTCAACTTTTTTAAATAGAAAGCATACTTGGTAACGCTTTAAGTTTAATTAAAAAGCAGCACCACTTGAGTCTTTATCTATAATAATATCCTAAATACCGTAAAAATACAATGAATTTCTGTACTTAAGAATTTTTGAAAATATTTCTTAGTTTAACAAAGTATGAATTTAAATAAAAAATATGTATTTTATTTGTAGATCATACGAGCAGCGTACTCATATACTACACTTATTCTGAATTTTAAATAAATTGCTTTAGAAGCCGGCTAGGATAAGATGCAGCAAGAGGTGAGCAAAGTGCGGAGAGTGTAAGAGTACTATGCTAACATAAAAATCTGCTGCCCCCGATCCTTATGTAGCATAAACTTTCTTAAAGGCATGACGCTTGGTATCGTGGCCGTAGCCTTACTCAGACAGGACGGTAAAAATAAGTGGCGTAGCTAGTGGCGAATTAACATATTTTCCGATACCCAAACAGCACTCGACCTCCAATGGTCCTTCAAGTGAAACTTTTATACCGGGTGATGCATCGCCGGGCGGGACATAGGAAATCCCATGTAATTTTTAATGGGGTCAATTATTGGCTCTCCTAATTATTTTAGAGAAAAATTCTATTAAAGTTTATTGAAAAGCATGCAAATCTACGTACATGGTAAAAACTTTAGATTTTTCGGTTAACCCGTTTGCTACTTAGATGCTAATATATTTTTAAAAATTGTTACATTATTATGGCCTCATATTTATGAACAACAATAAAAATTGCAGTTAGCGTGACATTACCTTGTCACTTTGAAATTTGGTGCTTTATTATTATCAAAAAATCTTAGAGCGAAAAGATTAAAGTTGTATTTATACAAACGAATTAAGTTAAGTTAAACTAAACTAGAGTAACAAATTTCAAGAACTCATGACATTTATAATATTTACATGCTTTAATAAATTATTAATATTATTACAATAATAAATATGTTGGAAATAAACTTAAGATTTAGGAAAACTTTCAATATTCCTCCATTGACTGCTGGACAATAACTCAGACGTTCATAAAATTGTCTTCTTACATTGGCTAATTGGTAAATTGAAATTTTATTGTATCCTGCAGAAATAGCATTTTTTAAATCATCTAGATTAGAGTAATTTTTATCCTTGTATATCATGCTTTTTAAATGGCCCCAGAAGAAGAAAACATTTGGCAAAATATCAGGAGACCTGGCTGGCCAATTTATGGTGTGATGTAGGCCAATAACATTTCCATTAAAAGCATTGTGTAAATATTTCCGAACAGCCAGGGTATTATGTGCCGGACAGCCATACATTTGGTACCAAATTTCTTGATTTTTCCTGGATACATCATTTAAAGCGGGTAAAGTTAGTTCTTCGAGTAGTTCCAAATAAAATTCTGCATTAAAATTTTGATTATGAAAAATTTGGTTTCATTGTTTAACGTAAATGTGCACTCATCAGTAAAACAAACATTTCTTAAAAAATCCTTGTCCATGTTTGCCATTTATACATGTCAAAACAAAATTCCTGCCGTCGTATTTCATCCCCATCCCTTAGCTCTTGATATATTTACGCCTTTTCAAAATCTGGAGCACTGTTGATTGATCTTTTCTTACGATATCCTGAAGTTTCCTTGTACTCACCTTCCCTTCATTTTCTTCCACGTGCAATAAAATTTCCAAGTCTCTATCATCTCTTACATTTTCTTCTCTTTGATACTCCCTAGCTTCACATCTGCAGTTATTTATCACTGTGCCTTTGGTCTCAACTTTTTGATAGTCCTATCGACTGTTGATTTTCCGGGCGGTCTATTCGGATACTGAGCAGCGAACATGTCTGACACCTTTTGGTAACTATTTCCTTGCTATTACCATTTAATCATCAATACTTTTTCTTCAGTAGTATAACTCATGGTTAATCTTTTCGCTTTACGATTTTTTGATAATAATAAAGAACTAAATTTCAAAATGACAACGTTATGTCACGCTCACTGATATTTTTATGCCGTTCATAAATATGAGGCGATAATATTGTAACAATTTCTAAAAATATATTAGCATCTAACTAGCAAACGGGTTAACCGAAAAATCTAAAGTTTTTACCATGGACGTAGATTTGCATGCTCTTTAATAAACTCTAAAAGAATTTTTTCTTAAATAATTAGGGGAGCCAATAATTGACCCCATTAAAAATTACATGGGATTTCCTATGTCCCGCCCGGCGATGCATCACCCGGTAGACCATCATAGGCCAGCCTTTTGGGGTATCCTTAGAACTTCCTTTAGGAACCGTTGTAGGCTACCCTGTTGGGATAACCTTTGGAAATCTTCACTGCAAATTAGACTTCCTGTTTTCGATATGGGAAATAACATGAAAATCAAGGATACATATGGACACCCGGTGACTTTCCAACCAGGATTTCCAGTGGATTTCCTCCTAAAGCGATTCTTAGGTTATCCAATATTGGATATTCCATATAAGGTTGACTTATAAATCGCCTAGGGATATCCACGGCAGGATATCATAATGTTAGGACATCAGGATCCATTTAAGATATTCTATGGCTCCCTGGTGCTGTGTGTAGTAGGCTATTTAAATTATCTAGAATTAATAATTATACCCTAATTTATAATTTAATTAATTGCAACTAAATATAAGTAAAATTTTAGTAATTTTACTGTGCAAAATTTTTGAGCTTACTACATCACATTATTCTCTTACTTAATTAGTTGTTTAGCAGGTTTTTAGAACTCAACAATTAACTTGAGATTGCACAAGAAATAGTTTTAAGATTTAAAAAAAGACATTCTTAATAAGTAGTTTTATCCCAACATCAAGATATACTTAAGTGCAATACATTTAATAAATAAACATTTAAAGGGTGCAGGAATAAAACAATAAATGTCCATTTATATCAAAACAAGATTATTGGCACAATCTAATGGTAAATCGCATCGTTATTCTTTAATTGCCCATAATATCAACTAAATAAAACTTATATTGTCGATGCGATATCCGGATAAAATTGGTAGTGTCCATTGCTTACTATTGAAAAATAAATATTAAAAGCACCGCCTTCTAGATGTTTTGAATAATTATACTAAATGAGCCGTTAGTACAATTTTAACATCTAGAAGGCGATGATTAAAAGTGTCATATCTCGAATAGTGGTTTTTGTGACACATTTTGTTTCATTCCTGTGACCTTTATTTTAAAATACGATTATATTTATCTTAATACAGTTATTAAAAGAAGCACGAAGTAATAAGCACGAATGTAAAAACCTATATTTTCACCGTCAGAAAAAAAAATAAAAAAAACAAAAATTCTGGTTAATAAACAAGTAAGCCTATTTTACAGCTGTTTTTAATTTTAAACCTCTTAAACCTTACTTCTAAGCAAAAATTATATTTTTGCCTGCAACCTCGTAAAAACTGATAAATATGTTTTGTAAAGAATACTTTTTTATTAAATAAAAATAATAATATCATTACTAATAATAATTATTATTGTTATTATAATAATACCTTTATTGCCCAACTAGTATTCATTTACAGAGTAATTAAAATAGTAAAAAAATAATATTACCTATAATATAAACAACTGATTGATAAACCAAAATACACCATTTAAAAAATATTACAAGAGTTTTTATACTGGGTCTGGGTCTAACTTTATTAGTCTTGGAAATATGGCCATCCAAATCAGGTATTTAGGTAACTTTTAAAGTACCGCCATTTTGTATTAGGTGAAGGTATTGACTTTATATTCTAGGGTTATAAAGTACTCGTCAGAAGCTTTAAAATGATATGCCACAAGACCCCCTTTCCATTTAACTTTTTTCCAAGATAGCGTCCAGCCGCCATCTTGAAATTTTCATCTCTCAATTTTACTCTAGAATATAGTATTTATGCATTAATTTTATATTTCAAAGTTTAAATTTTTAAAATTATCCGTATAAAAAATAAAAGGAGCATTAAACATATGCGTATAGGCGTATAGTACACCTTTCGGTTCGCCTGGCAGGTACTTGTGCTCATCGAAAACACCTGTCAATTTTTTCCCTTACCTTACTATGAATGAAGTGAATCCTAGAAAAATTTCAAGCTTGCAGCGGCAAGTTCTTTTTATTATTATTATTTTTAAATTTTTAAAAATATACAGGGTGATCAGAGTTGGGTCGAATACTGAAAATGGGTATTCGAATACGGATACCGGAAAAGAAAGTATTCGAATACCGAATATTTGAATACTTGGAAGAAAAAAGTATTCGAATACTTGGTATTCACGAACATCCGGAATCGGTATTCAAATACTGGAAAAAAAGGAATCGAATACTAGAAAAAAACGATTATTAACAACTTGAAGAGCAAAAAAAAGTCGTCACCTCATTTTTTCCTGCTTTTTGTTCCCTTTTGGTATTCTACGCTTGACAATTTTGGTATTCGGATCCTGCTTACACATTCTGGTATTCGAATACTCAGAACCACGGTATTCGAATACTCAAAAAAGTATTCGCCGAATACTTTAAAAGTATTCAAATACAGAATCCCGAATACTAACCGAAAAAGTATTCTGCCGAATACCAAACACACAAATGTATTCGAATACTATTCGAATACCGGCAAAATGTATTCTGAATACTATTCAGAATACTGAGTATTTGAATACAACCCAACTCTGAGGGTAATGATGTGAAGAGCTGATGCTTGCCAGGTGATGATTGTCGTACTTAGCAGGCTATGATTCATCACTATACAAATTTCCAGCCTTACTGGCAAAACGGTATTCTAAGGGTTCACTAGCTCTGGGACTAATATCATCTTTGTTTTTTACTCATATCAGTTCCTTAATTCTAAAAGGAAGGAAGGACATTTTTAAAGAAACCATTGCAATTTAATTATAATGGTCGCTACATTGCGAATGTATTGACAAAACTTTTCGAGGCCTTTAAAAAATATTTTTACTGGTTATACAATATACAAGGTGTTTTTCAAATTATAGGTTTTGTCATACCCTGCATAGCCCAGAAGATGGCAAAAATCTGTCTGAATTCCATGGTAGTTATCGTCCTTTGCCAACAATTCAGAAGAAGAAAGAGTATGGTCGCTACTTTCTTCTTCTGAAAAATCTGATTTCTGATTTGTAAATGACACAACCAGCCTAAAACACTTATATTTTTATTTATTTCGTATCGTAAGGTTAAAGATTTTAAGAAAGGTGTAAAAATATAACTTGACATTCGATACACAAACTGCATTGTTTTCTTTAAAAATGTGTGTTTTCTTTAAGAATAAAGATAGTGATAATAATAAAAATATAAACTGTTAAAAAAGTTAAGGCTTTAAAGTCAAATACACTTCTAAAAAATTGTAACGTTAACTTACTCTACAGGGTGTTTCAAAAATTAGGTCGAAACGCAATATTTGGATCTTTCCTGTAGAGCATCAAAACCCTAAATCTTTTTGCAATACCGGCATTAAATAGGAATCTTGATAAAGAGAGCAACAACTCGCTCAAAAGTTTATAAAAATCCTACACATCATCGAAATATAATTTAGGATTGAATTGATAGAACATTTTTCTTGCGCGGCCTTTTTTGTCCAGAAGTGTAATTTTGATATGTTATTAAGAATTAAATTAAAACAATTTACAATAAATAATTTTTGTGCAAAGTTACTAAATGCAAATAAAAAATAACCTTTGATGCTTTGACGTTTAACCTATACTTTAGCTCTATGTAGCATTAATATGAGAACAAATTTAATAAATAACCAGAAAGGACTTTATGATAACATGTATCGATAATATGTATCGTTAAAAATAATAGGTTTTTATTAATATTTTAAAAGTGTGTATAAAGAAAAGAATTAAAACTACTTAAATTTTAAGTCCTTATTTTGTTGATGATAAAATTACTCTTATACCTCCTAAGAAAACAAAACACTTACTTTTAATATTGCTTATATTTTTAGGCCATTTTGTATTTTTTAGTCTTTGTTATTGCTTTCTATTTTAAAAATGTCATTGCAGGACTACGCCAGAACCTTAAAAACATGCTTTTGTGCTATAGTAACTGTTTTAACTATGTTTAATTAAATTTACATATATCCGTAAAAAGTAAAAGCAAAAAAAAAAAATAAGACCAAAAGCGAATCATGTACCTCAAGGTCTTGCACAATAACACTATTCAGTACTAAGATGATTTTGATAAGCAACTATTTTAGTAAATATTTTAAACTATTTTTAACCAGAAATAATAGAAAACATCTTAATTTGTAAAATAATGCATATTTATGTGGTATACCTACGTTCCGTTAATTTTGCTATTAAAAAGATTATAGGGCTAGGCACACCCAAATAATTAGGCTAAACAGGCTAAACATTACTATTCTTTTTACCTGGTTAAGATATCTAATAGGTGTATCTTTTACCAGTTACTTTTTTTAAAGTAATATCAAATTCTGAAATATCAATCAGACATTTTATTTTTTATAAAAAAATAGTTTTCTAACAAGTTTATCAGTAACTTTTTAAGTAAACTGTTTACCACATTTTTGGTAAACTATTTACCACATTTTTAAAACGCAACCATTGGCCCAGTTCCCGTCTGGCGTCTTGTTGAGATTTTATTTTATTGGACTATAATAATTTAAACCGAGTGCTAATAAACCTTTGTTTATAGATTAAAACCTTTGTATTGTAAGTAATTTAATATTAAATATTTCTATATTTAATTTCTTTTAAAGTAATTATAACTTTTATTATATTGTGTAAGAGCAGAATATTTCTTTATAGTATATAAAAGTTGTTGAATAAACTTTTTGATTTTATTCTGAAGAAACGCCAAATAATATTTTGTTTAAATTTAATCTCCCAGAAAACAAATAAAGCATAAAACATTTTTGTGTGGCCACATGGTCCGATGAAGTTTAATATTTCTATTATCTAAACAGATATGACAATAAGTTTTATATGGGAGTTGTAAGGTTTCAAATAGGCATCTCCTAATCGTGCCTATTTGGAAACCCTACATAATATCGGACATTTTGTTGCATCTTGTTAAATAACAGAAATATTGGACTTCCTCGGATCATTTGGCCAGCCCAAAATGTTTGTCTGCCAATGGTTCGGAACTGTCAAAACTGTCTGGTGGCTAAGGAAAATTTCTTCTAATAGGTACCCAAGTAACACAGTATTTAATTCAGCTTTTACAAGATGACAAAAGGTAAGTTTTAAATTATTAACCTATGGAACCTGGTACCTGCCAAAGCCTCTAAAAGTAAAACTTTATAGTCTACTATCGCTTCTACCGACGTTGGGAGCATACGCTGATCAACTTTCAGCTTTTACAAAATGACGAAGGTCTGCCGCTTAAGGGCTTTTGGACTATAGAGCTTCATACTTCCTCAAAATGTTATTTTGTTCCTATAAATGCATATGTGGGTTTTGTACAGAACTTGGCACTAATTTAGATTTTAATTTTTTCGCGACGAGGCCCACATTGAAACATAATTTTAGTATTGAACTTGGCTCACTTTTTTACTATTTATGTTTTTGGTGGGATTCTATTATCTACAATTACCGCCTTAGGTTTCAATTACTCTATAATAGAGAATTATTGCACAGTGAAATAAGGCCAGGCACTAATAATATCGGCCTTATTTTGACATCTGAGCTTGCGCAGATGCGTGGTGCGATAAGGACTCCCTTAATAAGAATAGTGCCTGGCTTTATTTATGTCCGTTTTAGGTCGTGCCTTATTTTGGTCTTATTTTAACTTCGGAACTGTTCGTGTAAACCGAACGGCTGCCGAGCACAAAAAGAAAAGTTTTTAGAAGTAAAAATACTTAAAACCATGCTTTTTCAAATGTATTTCTTTAATTGTGTAAAACGAAACCCTACAACACAAAACGATAAAGAAAAAGAACTAAAATTTTATCACACCTTTTTTAGGTTAATGGAACTGTCAACATGATTTGCAATAACTCTAAATTATGGGTACAAGCACTATTTAAATAAGGCCGGTATTAATAATTCCTGAGCTTAATAAGGCAACTTGCAATAATTTTCTATTAACTATTTTATATCTTATACCATAAAAGTTATTTTACAGCATCTGCCCTTACAATGACAACTCAGTAGGTACATTAGTACAAAGGACACCTTCCACTCGACTGAAGATTACAATAAAATAATTCACCGGCCACGTGGCGTGCAGAATGAGCATTTGGCAGCCGCTTGTTCCCCTAACTTCACTCTGTCTATTATTGCTCACTTACTTCATTAAATTGCAAGTGCATGGAGAGGTTTTTCACTTGCCAGATCATATCATTTATTACACAGCAAGTGGGTGTTTGGTGTTTAATAGAAATATAATTCAGGAAAAATGACATTAAAAGTTTGTTCCGTGTACAGGGTGTTCTTTTTATATAATCAAAAATTTAATAAAAGAATCTTACTAATCTGAGTCAATTACTAATAGTTATTACATGCATAAGGGCGAAAAAAGGGAAAAGGGTGTGTGAGATTGGGTACCAACACACCTCTTATAAAAGAACTATAATAGAATACCTATTCCGTATCTAATGGTGGGTTAGGTGTTACATTTTATTGCATGATATTTATGTCAGACAGAAATTCTGGCTAATGTAAACCATAAAAAATTTCTATCGGACATAAATTTCTGAGCACAACTTGACGATGGCTGAATACATTACGTGTGAAAGCCAAAAACCGAAAATAGAATAGAATAGAATATAATAAGTTTTTGACCGTTTACATTAGCCAAAATTTCTGTCTGACATAAATTATGATGCAATAAATGTCAGATGTTAACCTAACATAACTCTGTAAAATAAAACGGCGAATCGTGCGTGGACAATTCACTAGTACTTAACTTTATTTTTTTTTTACTAGCAACTACTACTGTTGGTAATATTGTTACTTGTCAGGCCAATACAGTGCTTGTCTAACTTTTGAATTGTTTCGTAATATTTCATGAAAATTTGAGGACTTTGAGTAAAACAACATGGACCAAATTTTAGACAAAAAAATGACAAATATTAATGTCAAACTGACAGCTGGGCGCCATTTTAAAAAGAAAAATTAAATGAAAAGGGGGCTCTTGTGTCACATCATTTTAAAGCGCCTGACAAGTACTTTCTTACCCCGGAATATAAAGTAAATACCTTTACCTCTCAAAAAATGACGGTATTTTAAAAATTACCTGTATACTTGATTTGGATGACCATATCTCCAAAACTAATGAAGGTACATATATCCTATGTGGTACTTTCTTAAAGGTCTTTTAGATATCTTTTTAATGGTAATCTCATATACAGGGTGCGTCATTAGAAAACCTATACTTTTGTCCTACCCTGTATAGTATCACCAATATTACCATTAAATAAATTCCCAAAAGAGCTTTGAGAAAATACCACATTAAGTGTATCCAACTTTATTAGATTCGGAAATACGGCTATCTAAATAAATAAAATATTCGACTCTTTCCGCGATCTTCGAGTAGTGCGGTTCACGTTTACGTAGAAGTCTACATAGACTTACCGGGTGAGCGGCTGAAGGAGTCGTACGGGCGTTGCTATACCCTTGGGGATCGAGAAATGATTCACGCTAAATTGGGGCTTCTTTCTTTTGGGGCGAAGCGATGTGAGTGAAGATGTCTAAAGACTGAGGATTTTACACATGGTGTCTTCGTATGGTCGAGGTGGTGCGCATGCCTTGCGGAAAAACGTCAGTGGTGAAAGTGACGGTTATGCGCGATACCAGTAGCAGCCCTTGGCTTGACAGCCACAATTTATGCATGTTTAGAAGTTCATCACTGTTGTTGATTGCTTAAAGTGTTTTTTATTCATATGCTAGGAAAGTCTGGGCGTCTCTCGATTATCCAGATTTTCCACGAACAAAGCGGAAAAACTTAATGACCGGAACTGGCAAATTGACTTAGTGTCAGAGCCATAAAACAAAGAGATAGATAGATAAAGTATTTAGGTAAGGGTATTAACTTTATACTCTGGGCATAAATTATCAGAATACCCAGATGCGAAAGTGCGTCGAAATACGCTTACTTGTTTCTATGACCTTGAGAAAAATAAATGGAAAATCTGCACCAATGCATGGATCGTTTTATTTTTAATTTGTAAAGGTTAAACCGCACCAAGGCGCTAAGGAGAGATATACTTTTATAGTAATTAATTATGCACCTTTTTTTATGTGGGAAAAACGGGACAAAAGAATAATACACTCATTGAAAATTTAAATATTCCTTATTAAAAAATATTACAATTTCAATGCAAAAATCTTTATTTATTCAGAATCCATTAAAAATACAAAGATTTTATTTAGGATTCAATTTGTGTATTCATTTCTAATTTTACTTTCTAGTTTAAATATTTCATTTAAATACTTTAATATAAGTTGTTACTACATAATAATTATTATATAACTTAATAATAAGTTTATTTTATACTAACATTATAGATTTAAGTAAATAAAAAATTGAGAATATGTTTAATTTTACAGCGAATTATTTTATTATGTTTAAATATAAATTTAATCTCTTTTTTGAAAAATAAGTTTTTTAAATGTCTATTAAATTTTATTGTATTCTGAGTTTGTTTAAGAGCATTGGGTATTTCATTATAACGAATTATTCCATGGTGCATAAGAGCTTTTTTTGCTTTAGCAGTATTTGTTTTTTTAAATTAAGATCATTACAATTTCTAGTTTGGTAATTATGAACTGAACTTCTTTCCGTTAATTTTAGATTGGTGACAATTCCATTGATACATAATTTAAAAATTTTACCTATGTTTGAAAGGTAAAATATTGTGAGAAGATGTCACGGTTAGATCAATTTGTAATAAAATGTCTTTACCTGGTTGCACAAAATATTTTAACAAACGATTAAACTAATGTGGGTTAAGAATGTTTAACAAAAAAAAACTTCTCTAAAAACTACTTATTACATTAATTAAAGGTATTCCGTTTTACTAGCTGAATTGTTTATTGAAAAGTTTGTGTAACTGGGAATTAAAACAGAATAACTGAAAGCAGAGTAACAAAAGTTTCTAAACCCCGACGCAATATTTTAAAGCAATGCAGATGTTGCCATAGTAATAGGAGTATATTATTTTTTTTAAATACTGAAAAAATACATAATTTCTTTAATTTAAAATATATCCTTTCAAATGGCAGTGCAGCTATAAATAAAAAAATATTTTCCTTTCTTTAGGCATATACTGATTAATATCAATAACTTTATAAACAAGTATTTTGTAAAAACTTTGTATTGTGTTAAATAGTTAAAAAAAACCTTTTTAAGATTTATTTAATATTTAAATGATAGAATGGTATTTTTTTTTGGAAGGTTCTTAGAATTGTCTGTATTTCTTGATGATAACGGCTTGAAAAATATTGTCGGTACGGGAGTGTTAAATAGACGTTTTATTGCGGATGACAAGATAGATTTACATTTATTTTTAAAATGATCTTCGCACAATTTATAATTCATCAGATTTTTTCCAAAAATCCTCCCTTCCGGCAGACTTAAGCCAGGCCTTTGGGCTAAAAAATATATTTTCATTATAGAAAAACCATCCAAATAATTATCCACATATTTTTTTGTAAATAGAACTTACTACATCAAGAAAATACTTTTAATGCATTTTTATATTAAAAAGTATTATGGCTACGTAAACATTAATGTGCCGCCCGATATTATCTATAGCCTGCATATCAACATGTACGGACTAATTAAAAATACCTTTATTATATAACAAAATATCACATTTATATTTACCTCAAGTGGTCCTTTGGGAATTTAAAAAGTAGTTTTCTGCTCTCGATACAGTATAAATATACACATTTATATCCCATATTAAACGGTAAAAAATTTAAGAAGACACTATACTAAAGCCGGCTGTCCATGAGAGCGGTTTTCCGCTCGCGGATGATAATTCAGCGTTGTGATTGGTTAGTGCAAATTTAAAATGCTTTTCCCGCCAATCACAACGCTGAATTATCATCCCCGAGCGGAAAACCGCTCTCATGGACAGCCGGCTTAACACTTTAATAATATATAAAAAAAATAAAAGTTCACCAACAGCTAAACACAATGAACTAACTTATGCTCACGTTCTATACCAACAAAAATATGGGACTAACTGACACCTAGATGAGCATTGGGTCACGTACTAAATCGTGGGGTGTATATCCACCACGCAGTGGGAGGGACCAGAGTGGTGAGCGATTTCAACGAACACGCTTAGTTTCGCATCTGGGTATTCTGATATTTTGTGCTCTGGGGTTATAAAGAACTCATCAGGAGGTTTTAAAGAATGAATATACAACAAGACCCCCTTTCCATTTATTTATTTTTTCAAAATGGCGCCCAGCTGTCAGTTTGACATTTATATCTGTCATTTTCTGCCTAAAATTTGGATTAGGTTGTCTCACTAAAGTCCTTAAATTTTCATAAAAATACTTAACAATTCAAGAGCTAGAAGGGAGGTCCTGAATTTAGACAAGCACTGTATATTTTGTGTTTATTCGATCATCATTGGCTGGTTGCAGCACTCAAACCATGTTACCAACAGAACTATATAAGTGACTGTTTCCAATATCGCGAAATAAAAGTCACTAAAAAATTGACAGTATATAAACTGATATTTTAAGAAATCAGTAGTTATTCTATTTTTTTATGAGGGCTGTGGGTATCGTTCGTCATCGAATGTTCGCGCGTGGGCGCCGTGGGCGTATGTAGTTTCGACCAAGTTTTGAGTAGGTAATTAAAATCACAAGTAATTTCGACCAGTAAGAGGGTTCGGTTTAACTTTTACAGTGACCGCCAGAGTTGGATACATATGGGAAAATTTTTATTTTTAATAATTATTAAAAACAATTTTTGGTAATGACTCCTGCTTATCGAGTAACAAAAAAACAAAAATGACATCCCGCTCATGGGCGTCCGTTAAGGAGATAATTATTAAAAATTAAATTAAATTATCTAAAATAAAGTTAGTTAGCTTGATGTCTAAAAAGTTATTTATAAAAAAGTGTTTAGAAGTTAATTTAGGACCGATGTGCAAAATTTGAAATATACATTTAAAAAAAACATAATCGAAAAATTTGGTTAATTTAAGAATATTATTTTTTTAAATAAAGTTTCTAAGTATAAAATAACGAACTAATTGGATTTATTATGACTTTTGTATTTTCTTTCACATTTAAAAAAATGAGATTTTAGTTAGATATTTCTGGACTATTTTTACAATTCACTACTAACAAGCTAATTTTTCGTGAGCAGCTTCATCTTGACGAGACGCCCAACTTTTTTCCTTACTACAATTTTCGTTGAGCCAACAGCAGACGACATGCTGTATATGAGTTTTGTGTTTTATTTTTATCGGGAATTTAATTATACTTCCTTAATATTCCTGCCTTTAAATTCCCAATATAATTTTAATTAGACCGCAATGTCGTATTGATAAACATTATATCATTAGTCAGGAACGGCCTTCATTTATCACGAAAGTGTATAACCACCTTAATAAATATTCTAACGTCAAAATTAAAACGTATTTTTTTTTTTTTGGTTAAGTATATGACATAATATACGACGTGCCCTAATTTCGATATGACGTCACGAAACGTGACGTAACAGTCAACATCTCTGAAAAGATCTTTATATGCGTCATCTTAAAGACGTCATCATTACGTCATTAACGGGACGTCTTTTGTCTGTGACTTAGGGAGGTCAATTTAACGTCATTCTGTCGTCATCTTATGACATCTTTGCTGACCAAATGTGACCAAAAAAGAGTCAACAAGACGTCAGCTTGCTGCTTGGGTGAAAGCCCACTGTCTGTGTAAATTAAACACCATTATAGTTTCATAAAACTGTAAATATTTTTTAAAATTATTTTTACAAAATAATTTTTCAAATAAAATCTCATAATCTATACGCGTAAACCCTCCCACTTCTCGTTTTACGAGTAATTTTCTGCACTTTCTGATTTTTTCTTAATCGTTCTGAGTATCTCCTATCTATTTCTTTTAATGGGATCGCGGATCCCTGTGATTCAACGCTTGGTTCTCGTACTAATCTTTTCGACAGTTCTCTTTTTACTTCTGAGCGGTTTTTTGCTACTTGTAGAGGTTGATTATCTGATTCGTTTATGGTAACCAATTCTGATTTTTTTCTTTTTCTAGAAGGTAACCTGAAATATAGAGTGCAGTCCATTAGGTGGGTCACAAATAGAATATTTTTCAATTATAATTACTTTAAAAAATATACAGGGTGTTTACTAACCACGATACAAAACTTAAGAGGTTGACTTCTTTTGTGTTTTTAAGAAAAAAACAAAAGCACTTTTCATGCCCTCAAAAATATAAAAGCATGTTTGTTAAGCTAACTCCATTAGTCTAAGATCCGGCATTAAAAAAATATACCCTCATCTGTTAGTTAAATAAAAAATATTTTTTATGCAGATTTTAATGTAGTGAATGCAAGTGAACAACCTTTGCCAGCATAGGTCTGCTACAATTAATAAAAATTATTTAATTAATACTTAATTTATTTATAGTTGTTACCTTTAAATGGTAATTGAATGAACCAAATAGAAAATGTTCTACCTGACTGCAGGTAAGTGTAGCAGTCATAGGGATCAGTGTATACTACAACAAGGTTTATCCTCATTTTTAATAGTTTCGGAAATATGGATATTCTCAGGAATTGGATAGTAAACTGGCATTTTTAAAATACAATACCCTGTATATTGCATCACCATTAAATAGATACTTTAAAGAGCTTTAAGAAAATACTACATTAGATTTGTCTATCTCTTATAGCTTTGAAAATATGGCCATCCAAATCTGAAAATTATGTTAAATTTCCATTATCTCTACACCTCCAAGCTGTACGCACTAAGTTTAGTGTTGAAGATAAAAAATAGAGATATTTTCTATTTTTTAAATTTAAACAGCTATATTTCCAAAACTATAAGAGATAGAAATATCAAATGTGGTATTTTTTTAAAGCTCTATAAAATATCTATTTAATGGTGATGCAATAGGATGGCCATATTTCCGAAACTATTAAAAATTGTATATAACACATAAAGATTTTTTTAATGGTCTTTAATAGATCTTTTGAATAGTGATAAATTATACAGAGTGTTCAATTAAAAAATAAAAGTATATTTTTGCAATAAATCGAAAATCCAATGGTCATTTGTTTTTTTTGTTGGCAGCACGTTAATCAGCGATCAGCTATTACTTTGGTAATATAACCTACTTCGTATCTCCAATAACTAAGAAGTTAGATATAGTGCAGACTTAAAAATGATCACCGTGTACAGTGTGTCTTTTTAACCACTCTGTATTTATTAATTGTGAAAATATTGATACAGTCTACTAAAGAAGTTCCTTCGTTACAAGGAACCTAACCTTAACTCATATTAAAGGCTTTTATTTAGAAGAAATTGATGGTTATGTTATAGCTTGCAAAACGTTATTTTTGACATAAAATTTAAAATAAGTCAAAAACGGTTGGACTTAGGTATAGAACATTATACATAAATTATATTTAGAATTGTATGCAGAATCTAAAAAATAAATATTATATAGGGTGTTCCATTTACAATAAGGAAGTTGAAATTAACTTCCGGTATAACCGAAAATTGCAAAGCTGTCAAAATATTTTAGTTGTGTGTCCCTCACTGACTTAATAATGTTTTCAAAATTTCAAAATTTTCCAAAGCCTACTTTTGGAGAAATTGATCGCAGCAGTTCCTGGTGGGACACCCTGTATAATCTCATACCTATTACGACCATCTCCACAATTGTCTTCTGGAATACACTTTCGAAAGTTTCGTGTAATTGGCCTGTTAGGAAAATGGTTATAACTTCTACGCTTGGGATTTGATAGTTGATGTTCTCGTTTCGACTTTTCCATCCTTAAATCTTCTTTAGAACCGTCACAACTCTCAAATGAATCATTACTAAAATTTTAAAAACATACAGAAAATGTATTTAAAATTTCTCAGAAAGAAATCTTATATGCGGATTAAAGTTTTTCAATTAAGAATTTGCTAGACATACGACCTTAAAATATACAGGGTGATTCTAAGCAAATGCAAAAATTTAAGGAAGTGATTTCTTGACCAAAACAAAGTGTAGTTTGCTTTAAAAACATAAGGTCAAAAGTCAACCATTATGGAGATATCTCGGTATAAAAATGGCGAAAAAAACGTTTTTATTTTGAAACTTAAAAACAAAAAGCTCCAGAGTAATGAAATTCCATAAAAATATTTCTGTTATAAACAAACAGTTTCGGAATATTTTTTAACTTTTTAAAATTAATGAAAGTGGTGGAAATACTACCTTATCCTTATCCATCTTGCTAACCAAATAATTTACAGGGAAACTTACGCAATGGCCTAAAAATAGATATTTGGATAGACTGATTTATTTTTTAACCTTTTTAACTATTGTATTTTTTTTTTTGTTAAACTTAGGAATTTTAAATAAAATAATAAAATGTAAGTCATAACGTACCGGGATGGGAAACTTTATTTTATAAAAAAATATATTTATTTGATGTCATCTATTAAGGCATTTGTGGCATGTCTTTATTTGACATTACTTGCTAATTTAAATAAAATACCCATGTTATTATTAAAAGACTTTTTGTTAAATTTTTTCGCTATATCTTCCTAATGGTTGAATTTTGACGCATAAAGCAAACTATCATTATTTATTTTTAACAAGAAATCACTTTTTAAATTTTTTTACCTTTGTTTTGAAACACCCTGTATATATTTAATATTATAATAATTATACGAAACGGAACCGGTAACTAAACCGCTCACAGCATAGGCAATACCCAAGGAAGATAAACTTTTAAATAAGGAGCGCTCGATTTTTTATATTTGTCCGAAAATATAGGTTATGTTTGTGATGTCATCTTTGCCATATTTTTTTTTCTGACAAAATAAACCAATACTTGCATACCATAAAATAAAATCACTAAAAACATAAAAAAATTGTATCTTGCCCTTAATGACGATATTTAAACGTAAATTCCTGTAAAAATATCCAAAGGTCAGTGACCCCTGTTTACAGGTTTTAAAATTCTCTGTAACTGCAGTACTAATGACTATTCAATTTAACTATAAACAGTAAAAACTAAACATATATAAAAGTCAAATGAGTAAAAAGCAAGAAAATAACACCAAAACCTCGAAAAACCCTTCCAGTACAATTGTAAACAAAGAATTACGGGAAAAGATTACGTCACATAATTTAGCGAACATAAGCTTACATGGGATCGAGCGCTCCTTATTAAAAAGTTTATTTTCCTTTGGGGTGTACCTGAGCCGTGTCACCGTCCTTCGAAAGACGGTGGAGCAGCGAGCAGCGCTCATTGCAGAAGAATTGTAGAAGAGTTCATAGCAGATTGGTGAAAGGGATTAAATACACGTATTTTCTAGGATTGGTATAATATTGTTACGGACATTAAGAAATAAGTGTTTTTAGTTTAAAAAATTTGATAAAATTATGGCCATTTAATTTATTTTGATAATTTATTTATATAATTTAATATAGTTTTTCCAAGTTCTTTCATCACTCTTGAAAATTCGAAAACGCTTGAATTATCCTTGTAGAAATTTATTCCATGCTGTACAATAAAATTTGTGGGATATTTCTGGAAGGTTTTAGACATTTCTAAGCTACTATAAAAGGGCGATGAAAACCTTGGAATTATGTATTTGTGTAGTTTTGATCTTTGGACCAGGGTAGATAATTTTGAAAACGAAGAAAAATATAGTAGGATAAAGGTTATTGTAGAAGGTAAAAAATAAAACAAAAATAAATGAAAAATAAATTCCAGGCGATCTGAGGTCGGGAAGGGGAAGGGGGAAGTTAATGGGGAAAATGTTTTTTTCATAATTTTCGGCAAAACTACAAGTCCTTTAAAAAAGTTAAAGTTGTAGGTAGTAAAAAGATCTCCAACTTTGTATTTACACTTTTTTACATAACCTCAAAATGTATGTAAAATTTTAAAAATCGTTTTTTATTTTTGTCTTTATAAAAAAAAATACTAAATTTGGTGAAAACTTACATTGTTATGTCCCAAACACACTGTCATTTTTTGAAATTAAAATAGTTATTTTTCCAGCTTATATTGACTTAATATCGAAAAAAAAACAATCAAAAATTCTCGTGTCAAAATATCGACTTTTTTAAAAATCGGTAGGTCTCTTGTTCATTAAACTTTCTATTTTTTAATGGCGTGAAAAAAACATTACCACGGTAACTTTTTTCAGTAAAATAATTTCCATAGGACTAGTAATAAAATTTTGCCGAAATTCCACTTCCCGACCTTAGATCGCCTGTAATTATATATTTTTTTATTTTTGTTAGTTTCTCTACATTTTTCCATGGGTTTCATCAGTTTTATCCTTCCATATATTTTTTTACGGTTTCAAAAATTATCAACCCTGGTCTAATAATGATTGAAAAAAAATCGGATCCAAAAATTTTGCATTTTCAGACAACATTTACCATTGTATTGGATGGTTTTTTACACCATTAGAGAGTAGGTATTTAAACGAACAAAACCCCAAAACTAAAACCACCTACTTCTTGAAAATGCCGATATTTTGTGAATGTGAATTTTCGATTGAAAATAAGGGTTATTTTTTCAATATTAGGCCAAAATAATGTGAAACAAAAAAATCCAAACCAAGTTACAGTGTATTTGAGACATGCAAGGGTACGTGTTCACCAAATTATAAAAGGTATAAAAACGAAGATACGTGTTTTTATACGGGGTGTTTTGGAACAATATGAATAAATGTGTGTATAATTTACATCGCTTTGTAACGTAAAAGAAACTTGCATCTGAAAAATAAATAGTTTATTTGGTTTAACAGATTTTTTATGCTAAATTTAAAATAGCCTGTATTCCGAGTGCTCGCGAAATTGCTAAAAGACCTTCTTTAGTACAAAATCCGAATGGGAAGCGACCTTCACCCATCTGATGCACTGGATAAAAACAGTTGTTTATCTAATAAAGCATTTAATTAAATAAACTAATCTCGAATGTGTTAGGTAAACAAATTAAAATTAAGGCTATAGTCAATTTCTCCAATTCGATCTACTTTTTTTTAACATACATGCTGATTGATGTATGATACATAATGATTTTTATATAATACAGAATATACTAACAAATTGAAATATTCTTTTAAAGTTTAAAATTCACAAGAACTTTATAAATAACTAGATCGATCCGTGCCCAATTCTGTTGGGCATTATTAATTGATGTTTTTTTTATCTTTCTGATTGTGAAAGAATTTTCATGATTGGTTTCGCATTTCCGAAGATTACCTTTTACAAACAAACAAAGTTGCAAAGTTTACTTCTTTATAATATTAGTATGGATAATTATTAAAAAAAAAACATGATATTAGTACCTACTGTTATGTAAAATAAAAAACATAAAAATGGACATTAAACGAGGTGATTAAAAAATTGTATAGATTTTTTTAAATTAATTATAGAGCATAGTCGTACAGTTAAGCTGAATTTATAGTTTGACGATTCTGTTTCCAGTTTTCCGTTTGACGTTTTTAGTTAGAAGATGAAACAACAACTTTCAATTGTCAATTTATATTTTCCGTTTACCGTTTTTCATATTATATCCATATTAAAAACCGAAACGTCAAATGGCAAACAGAACGAAACATCAATCTATAAATTCGCTTTAGGATATTACTAAGTCCTCCGACCCCACATCTTTTAAAGTGAGAGAAGATATTGAGATCGGGTAAAATTTGGGTAAAAGGGTATTATTTAAACAATTTTTGGCATAAAACAGCATAGGGCTAAGGGGGTACTAGCAACTTTTTTTAATGAAAAGAAGCTCTGTAAGCTTGTTGGCCTTGCGACATTAGCATCTAAATAATATTTTTAAGTTACATTACAATATCTAAAAACTGGCACATGGGACCCATACCGAATTTTAAATTTTTAAAATTACGAAAATAATAGATTTTGTGTTTAGATTACCGCTCCCGCTTCCCAAAAAAATCCAAGTTTTACAAGCGATTTTTTTTGTATTGTTTTCCTGAATTTAATTAAATTTTATTGACAAAATTTAAATTGTAAGAAATTATCTTATTTTTAAAAATATGACCAGTTAAATTTTTTACTCTACGATTTTTATGCTTAATTTTCAAGATGCCTCTAATTATCAGAAAGATGAAGATATTTTAGCGAAATTTGGGATTTATCGACAAAAGTGAAAAATTAAAATTTTCTTTACCAAAGTGATCCTCCAGCCCACCAGCATCTGGTATAAAGTTCCTGCTGGGTCCCATGTCACAGGTTCTGATAGATGGTGATTAGAAAACACGTTGATCTACGCCAGTGTGCCTTGCGATTATTTACTCATCACCGTTTTATTTTCAAAAATCGACTTAGTCGATCAAAAGTTACAAGGGTTTAACCTTTAATTTTTACATGCAGTGCAATTTTTCCTTCCTTGAGCTTATTTTCAAATTTTACCCAATCTCGATATCTTGCCCCATTCAAAAGATAAATGGGGGAAAGGGTTTTTATATCCTATCTCTATATTTATAAAGTAGTAATCAAAGAATACCTACTTCTTTAGTGTTTTGAAGGCATTCCTATAAAAATACTGGTAAATAAATAAACTGTATTGTAGTTACATGGCCAGAATACTAATTTGTAGGCCCAACAAATCAGGAGAAAAAAAAGGATATCAAATATAATATTTAAACAGAGGTATCGCCATTGGATTGCATAATATATCATGGTCAAGAACAGTTTAAATCCCTCTTGAACGTGACGAAAAATAATGCTGTCTGCCAATAATAATAGGTTCGCCCACTTAGACGAAGCGTCGCGTCAAGAGGAAATTGCCGAGTTGCTTTTACATGTAATTAAATGGAACCCCGCCAATATAAGCGGAGCGGCGAGTCTATATTGGCGGGGTTCCATTTAAATACATGTAAACTTAACCGGAGCAATTTTGACTAGTCGCAACGTCTAAGTGGGTGAGCACCTTAAAACTGATTTATAAGAGATATGACACATAATTTATTAAAAAAAACACACATAAAAAGTTAAAATAAAAAATGCTTACAAATCTAGGAGGTGAAGTTAGGCAAAAATAAAGGTATTTTAATACCTGTATAAATTTTCTAAAAGTGGTTCGTGTTGTATGGTTCTTCTACGATTTTCCAAGATACAGGTTCGGTTAAAGACAGGGAGACTGTTTGTTTCTGCTACAATTCCCGTTTCGGCTTTAATATTTCGTAATGAATCATTCGACTGATGTGCCATTCGAAACATTGCTTCGGTACATTTTCTTCGACATGCTGCAAGGTTTCTTAAAAACCAGGAACTATTTTTAACACGACGTCTAAAATATAAAATAAAGAGTTATCGGAAAAATATAAGAATTCCTTGTCACTACATAGTATAAAGCAAAGTCGCTTCCCGCGTCTGTCCCTATGTCTGTATGAAAGCTTAGATCTTTAAAATTACTCAACGGATTTTGATGCATTTTTTTTTAATAGATAGAGGATCGAGTGATTTAAGAGAAAGGTTTATAAGTATAATAACATGCTTAATATATTAGAGAACCACTTATAACTTTGAGATTTCTAATGTCAAACCAAAAATAAACACATTTTTTTAGTGGGAAGGGGAATTGTTTTACTACAAATTTAACGCGAGCGAAGCCTCTGGCAAATGCTAGTTTTAAATAAATTTTACAAATACAAAAGTATGACAATGGGTGGCCGTCTATACAGTGTGTCCAAAATAAGGATCCTAAGCATGGGAGTCTCAGTACCTATTGGAGATACAGTTTAGGTTAAATTAAGAAAAAGTAGTGTTTTTAAAGCTTATTTACATGCCGTTTAGAAACTTTAAAAATTTTCATGGCCTGCTGAGATATTTGGCAAAAGCGAAAATTTGACTATATCGATTTAATTTTTTTCTGACTTTATTTGAAGAGATATAAAAAACTAATAACACTTTTCATTGGCACTTTTTAGCTTCTACATGATGGTATTTTTAGATTTTATACCCGACGTTTCGTTTTCAAGAAACCATCATCAACTTTATTTTTATATGGCTCGAAAAAAAGTACCCCCTGTATCTGATTCCATTTTTTATTACAAACTTAACGATGTATCACATGTCATATTCTAATTTTTAGTTAAAGGAAAAATTGCATTTTTTCTATTTTTAAGTAGGCCTTGCAAACAAATGCTTGGACGTTAATACCTGTTACCGTATCTGTAACATAATTTAATATCATTAAAAACTAGTATTTGTCTTTATTACCCTGCTTGTCGGGTTATTGTTTTTAGAGCAGTTGTTCTTATTGTTACTGTTGTCTCTATTATTGTTTATTGGGAATAGCTAATATCTTATTGTATTATTATTCTTGATATTTCGATATTTTCTTAACACGCGGATTTTGTTGAGCCTAGTAATGCGTATTGCGTATAAAGACAACAGTAACAATAAGAACAATTGCTCTAAAAACAACAATTTGACAAACAGGGTAATAACGACAAATACTATTTTATAATGATATGTTGCAAATACGGTAACAGGTATTAACGTCCAAGCATTTGTTTGCAAGGCCTACTTAAAAATAACTTTAAAAAAATAGAAAAAATGCCTTATTTCTTTTAACTAAAAATTAAAATATGACATGTGATACATCGTTAAATTTGTAATAAAAAATGGGATCAGATACAGGGTGTACTTTTTTCGAGCCATATAAAAATAAAGGTGATGATGTTTTCTTGAAAACGAAACATCGGGTATAAAATCTAAAAATACCATCATGTAGTAGCTAAAAAGTGCCAATGAAAAGTGTTATTAGTTTTTATATCTCTTCAAATAAAGTCAGAAAAAAATAAAATCGATATAGTTACATTTTCGCTTTTGCCAAATATCTCAGCAGGCCATGAAAATTTTTCAAGTTTCTTAACGGCATGTAAATGAGCTTTAAAAACACAACTTCTTCCTAATTTACCCTAAGGTGTATCTCCAATAGGTACTGAGACTTCCATGCTTAGGATCCTTATCTTGGATACCCTGTAATTTAACTTTTTTTGATTGGGAATAAATTTAGAACAAATATAGTCAAGTCAAGTCAAGTCAAGATGCGGTATTTTGCAGAGAGCCTTAGATTTTTTGAATGTGCTTTATTATATCGTCGCCATTTTGTTGTGTCATTCCACCGGCACAAAAACAAAATATACCATTTTCGGATAAAGCGCTACTTTGTTATTATTGGAACACCGTTTATCTTTCCCCTTTTAAAAATTTAACATATGGGTATTTAAATTATGGATTTATCGACCCCTAAAAAATTGACTGCTTAATAATTATAAGCATTTTTTAACAAATATAATTTGCTACATTCAACGTTAAAAAAATACAAAGAAGATATTCACAAAATAATAGTTGCAGTAAGGCTAGGCTAGGTTACTTTTTTACAAACTTTTTAAATATTGTAAATAACCTACTAGTAAGGGTCTCTGGACCATTTTTTCAAGTCATTACTAAGAAGCTAATTTTTCGTGAGTAGCTTCATTTTGACGAGACGACCAACTTTTTTCCTCACAACAAGTTTCGTTCTTGGCAGCTTACAGGGGTATCAGGAATTAAGTGTTGATTTGACAGATATCAAAAATTTATTACAAAGAGGTATTTTCTTTGTTAATTTTTAAGATATTTATATAAATAAATCAATAAAATATTTGTCTTACAAAATGTAAGGTTTCATCAAAGAGTCCTCTATCACCAAAATGTCGTGTAAAATAACTACTAACCAGCTATTTTTTTTCCTGTTTGACATTTTTTAAATCCAAATATTTATTCTCTGCTACCCCTGTTTGCTACCACCAACGAAAATTGTTGTAAGGAATAAAGTTGGTCGTCTCGTCTAAATGAAGCTACTCACGAAAAATTAGCTTGTTAGTAATGACTTGGAAAAATAGCCCAGGGATCCCTAACTATACATCATTGTTGCCGTATTTTTTGTACCATTGTATGATGCAAATTTTATTGTCAGATAATACTCTTAATTATAGTGCAGTCAATATTTTAAAAGTCAAGAAATCCGTTATTTATCGCGTTTAACTGGGTTAAAATATGGATGGCCACCCTGTATGATGGTATTCCTTAAGTGTTTTATCTCTATTTAAAGCGCAGCTTTTCCTCTTGTGTTGCATGCCAAGTAAATTTCCAATAATGTTGGACAATCGGCGTAATGTGTCTTCTGAAGCACAATTAAGGAAGCCGTTTAATAGGCAGAATACCACACATTAATTTGTCATTGCTTCCTGTCTATTACTGATGGATATTATACAGGGTGTTAGTTTTAAAAAAAAGTCGCTATTTTTAGATATGTTAAAAACCCTAAAATTAATTTAGATGAAATTTGGTACATTTATTTATTGTTGTAATGCGTTTCTCAAGCTCTACCTATATTAAAAATATTGGGTACAGTGGCGTTTCAGTAATCACCACGGCCAATATTATCAAAAAAAGTACGCCACTGACTTTTTATACTGCTTTTATATTTTTCCGGATTTGGCAATTAAATGTTTTTAGTCCATAGTATTTTCTTTGTACCTTTCTTTGTTTTAGAAAAAATAAGTCATTTTAAGTCATTTAAAAAATTATCCATAAACGGAATATAATAAATTCCAAAATTACAAAATAAACAATTTCTGACTTTAGTATGTAGGTAAAAAAAAAATTTTGTTTATATACACGACTGCTCATTTATTTTAAGGCAAATTATTGTTTATTTTTTATTTATTTTTGTTTATAATATGTTGTACTTTTTAGAAAGAATTAATGTGGCATTCATTTTTTTATTATACAGGGTCCAACCAAAATCCCTCCACTGACTACTGTGGCCATCTAAACAAATGAGAAACATTTTAGAAAGTGATTTTCCACCTAAAAATACAAAAAAACTGTATATGAACATATGTCCTAAACTTCTTAGTTTTTGTACTATAGGGTGTTAAAAAGATTAAAAAACATTTGCATTAGAAGAAATTTTTTTGCATATAAGAAAAAACCTAATTTTTACCAGTGTCGCCCATGAGGGGTTTAAAGTAAATATTTTTTGAGAGAAAAATGGTACGCTACTGCATTTTCTAAAATAAAATATATATTTTTTAAATTTCTAGTTAGTTTAGAACAAATTTAATCTTTTGACATTTTTTTGTACGATAAATGGTTTTTGCATAAATCAATAGAAACCATTTTTTGGCATGGCCAGTTTGTATTCCTAATATGAAATAAAAATTAAACTTTCTTATTTATTTTAGATAGGAATTTGACCATGCCTAGAAATGGTTTATATTTATTTACGCGAAAACCGTACATCAAACATAAACAAGTCAAGAGATCAAATTTGTTCTAAACTAGAAGTGGATTTTAAAAAATTTAATTTTAGAATAATGCAGTGGCGTACCATTGTTTCTTAAAAAATATTTACCTTTAAAACCCTCATGGACGACACTGGTAATTTTTTTTCTTGTATGCCAAAAATGGTCTTCTGGTGCAAAGGATGCGTTTCCCAATTTTTTAAAAATATCTGCATGGGTATAAAAGTTATTATAAAATAACAATATTTATAAAACATTTTTAACACCCCGTAGTACAAAAACTAAGACTTTTAGGACGTATGTTAATACGTAATTTTTTCTTATTTTTTGGTGGAAAATCACCTCCTAAAATTTTTCGCATTTGTTTAGAAACATCCTGTATATATACATTAAATAAGTGTAGTACATTTTATATAAATTGTTGAAAGGGCTTTTAAAATATTTGAAAAATACCGACTTTTTTAAAAACTTCAACGCCCTGTGTCTTAGAAATGAAGCAAGTCCGACATATGTTAATGGATTTTTTTAAATTGAAATACATAAAAAATCAACCCTAAAATTTCGTACCGTAGTTTGGAATTATCCTAATTATTTATTTTTTTATGTTCGTTGGAATCTTATGTAATCTAGTGCAGTTATAAAAGAAATAAAAAACACTGTGGATTATTACTTTCTGAAGATGAGGTTTAAAAACAGTTAAAAAATATTAAAAAAGTTAATATTTAAGAAAATAAAATAGAGGCTATTAAGGTGCTTAAGAAAATCCTATTAGAATAAAAATACATATATTTAATATTTAGCTTAGGAGTTTAATGGTACGCGCACATACGTCGGCATCGGACGGATGGTGCGGATCGGAAAAAATGTTTAGTGAAATTAACTGAAGCAGTGGACCTATGTGCGGGCGGTTGGTAGCGGATTTAAAAAATCCCGCGAGAATATAGCATTTTTAATTTAAATCCGGCCATTACCGTTTCATATGTGCGATACAGGTCAGAAATTGAGTTATTTGACAAGAATTTAAGCCGATTACTACCGGAGGGTTTTATACTTCGGGTGAAAGGGCGCTAACTTTTAATATTTACCTTTAACTCGCATGTGCGTGTGTGTGTGTTTGTTAATTCCACTAAAACTATTTTTTCGATCCGTACCGTCCGTCCGATGCCGACGTATGTGGGCGTACCTTAGTAGGATATCGTCGGCGATCTGACAATACCTGCTAAGTCACATTTTGAAAGGTACCTTTTTTCTTAGTTAGCATTGTATTTATATAACACATAAAAGTAAAAACTCTGCCAACTACAAATAAAAGCTTTTATCGACATTATTGGAGCTGAAACAATACCTACCACCAGCAATCTCTGCTATTTTTTACCTACTATAAAAAAGCATGAGTGCACTTAGCAGGTATTGTTAGATTAACGAATTTATCTAATAAAAAGTACAGGGTTTTGATTTATATTCTTGCCGCCCACTTTTAGCTGTAACTAGGGAAGAATAGAAAAAAAACGTTTTGTATTTGAGTTTCATACTTTTTCATCTATTATCTTTTAAGCATAACAAAAGAAACAAATAAGAATTAAAACTGTAAGAACACCCTGTATATTATGTTATCATTAAAAAGTCTTTTAATAGGCATTACAAGAATACCACATTTGATATATCTATCTATAATACTTTTGGAAATATAAACATTAAAATCGGAACGTAATTTGCATTACATCTGCAGTTTCAGCTTAGTGCCGTGCAGTCCGTAGGTATAAAGGAAATTATATCTACTATTTTTCAGATTTAGGTGGCCATATTTCGAAAACTATTAAAGATAGCTATATCAAATGTGGTATTTTTGTAAAGCTTTTTAAAGACCTTTTAACGTTGACATAATATACATGCTGTTTTATTCAAAAACTTTATCTTTTCATTTCTCTTTGATTGATTTGATTGATTTCAAGTTTTTGATGTTCATTGTTTTTTTTGTTATGCACAAAAAATAATAAATAAAAAAATAAAACTTTATAAGGATGTTTTTTTACTTGGTTATAACTAAAAGTGGTTTTAAAATATAAATGAAAACCCTGTACCTTAAGACCAGGACCGAAGCGATCCCATTGTTTTTAGGTTACCTAGCAGGGACTATTTAGTAAAGTTTTCATTTTTTGACCAATTTAGTAGTTTCCTATTAATGTTTTTTTAACCAAAGTCTATAAAATCGATCTATAATGTAAAATTTGCTGTAATGTTGGTCTTCTTTTAATATATACTAAAAATCAACTTACTGAATCGTATGTCTTGAATTTTTTATCATAGAGGAAATTCTTCTACCCATACCAATTTTGACTAATGTACCCTTTCGTAACTGATGATAGAGACAAAATAGGGCCCCAGAGAAAAGTGCCACTGTTGATACAGAAGGAGCGACACCGGCGGCGCTAGCTGCTGCAGCCAGTGGCTACAAACATATATTTAGTATTAGGTTTTGCAAAAAAAAACAAACTAAAGACTAGTAAAAAATAGGATCAATTTTCTAATTCGCTTATATGGCATAAACCAGGCCTTAATGGGACTGGTTTAAGGTGGTAGTTATTTATAAAACATTTGTGTTTTTTTACTACCACGTTGATTAAAAGGTGCTGTAAGCGAGATAATAAGAGTTCAAAGATTTAAACGTCTTGAAACTCGGTACCCACGGTACTTAGAATTAGGGCTTCACACAAATTATCGTAAGCTGTTTTTTGTAAAAAGTGGATTTGATTATTTTTGCTTAGGAAACGTAAAATTATCTTGACCAATTATATTTTGGGAATTTAAAGTTATTCATATTTATTGTTTACCTAGGAATTTACGAAATTAAAGAAAAAGTTTATTAAAAATAGGTTAAAAAATTAGATTTTTTCCATTAAAATTTGAAAAAGGTTCAAGTTTTAAAAGGAAACTAAAGAGATCCTTGAACAATGCCAATTTTTTTAAGCTAAATATTAACGAAAGAGACAAGTTATTTATATTAATGATTTACCAGTTGCCAAAAATACTTAAGTAAATATTTTGTTTTTTCCCCATTCTAAATCTTATATTTAGAAAACAACTTTCAGTTCCTGGGCCAATAATGACATTCACTACATGATAATAATACTTTTAAAACCTTAGGGTGGTTCCTTTTGACGAGTCTACTACGAATATTTATACCGCCATATATGGAAGCGGCGCGTCAGCCCATCCTGTCAATGTTTTGGGTGTCGGACTGGGCAAACGCGTCGCTTTTTTGGTCGGACAAGTTTACCACAATATTTTACATGCGATTTTAAACATTGTGCCAAAAATCTTAAGTGTTACAGTCACGAAACCATAAGGCTCATTGACATGTTTTAGGTATCAGATTGGGCGGGTTTCGTAACTGTAATCTTTACGATTTTTGGCACAATGTTTACAAATTGCATGCAAAACATTATGGTAGACTTGTCCGATAAAAAAGTGACACATTTACCCGGACCGATCCTCGAAACATTTGACATTGAAAGGCGTGTTAAGCTCATTAAAAGGAACTCTTATCCTTAACTGAATTTTATTACTGGCCCAGGGACTTTTTAAGATGTCACCAAATAAGGGATATTTCTTAGGTTAAATATAACCTCAAAGACAATAAAAAATCCCTTCAGATATTGTACTGTATAGGTATATTTCGGATATTACGGTAGTGCTAGAGAACGATATACTAATAACTATGCAAATAACCACAACTTCAGGCAAGTTCCATCAAAAAAAACTTGAATATGTAAAAAATATACAGAAAATAAAGATTTTTTTCCCACGTTCCGTCTCATTTAGGCCTTAAACAATAATTTTTTCTACAACAATAATTTATAACGCAATTATTTAAAATGACATAAATGAAAATTGATAATACTTTATGATTTTATTTTATAACCACTTATTCAAAAAGGATATTTTAGCTATAACGTCAATCTAACAATTAAAACTAAAATTATTGGCTAAGAAAAGAAACATTTTTATTCGGTTTGGAATTAAAAGAAAAAAGAAATAAAAAATATATTTAAAAGGGGTCAAGAAAAGAAACTATACTCAATCCAAGTTTTATGTTTAAAATTTCTAAACAGTTATTAACGCGTGGTATTTCGATTTCTGTAAATCTTTTGGTTAAAAGGCAATAAAACATAATAATTGTAAACTTAAAGTCTTGCCATGTAGGCATTGTGGTTTTGATTTAAAAGTAATAAAATAAAATTGCTTGTAATAATTAAAAGGTATTAAATTACTTTGCCAAAATCACTTCAATGTATGCTAAGGTACGACTACAACTTACTTAGATGTCGTAGTAGGAAGAAAAATCCCATCATAATTTTCTTCAGACAGTATATTTGCTTTAAACCAATGGAATTCCTTAGTGCGCCCCTGCCTAATTCAGCGTACACGTGCACATTGCATAAATTTTTTGTTTTATTCGCATATTTGTGCAAAATAAATAGAGTTTAATTCACTTCAAAAACACAAAAGTTTAAAAAACTAAAAGTTAAATCTATCGATAAATTAAAGAAATTAGAGTTTATTGGCAAATTATAATTAATAAATTAGTCAGATAAAATTAAATTTAAATTTAATTCTAATAGAAGGGCAAAACCTTAGTATTACTAAATAAACAGGTTTTAATAAAAAAGTAAATATTACTTACAAGTCGTCCTGTATAAGAGTCAATGAATCTTCTGATGACCACTGAACATAATGTTAATGGAATATTTGCCGCAGCTGGTATCATGATTTTAATTTTGAAAAACTTAATTAAATTAATGAAAATTTTGACGTTTTTCTCATCATTTTAAAGAACTAAAACATAGTGACAATATTAAGTGTCAATTTTTACCTCAAGAACAACCAGTAGAATATTACATAGTCGTTTCTAAATAATGTCTACAGGTATACCAAACATCTGGTTATAACTAAGCCTCAGATTGATAGAGGTTATAAAGGTAGTCATATAAAAAGGTGATATTTTTGTAATCTAAAGAGTTCATAAGGGTAAAAAATGTATAGTATTTTGAAAACTATAAAACATGGAAAGATAGTTAAATAGGAGAAGATGTTGCTAAATACAATGCCGATTTAATATCGGCTTGGTTTTTAAATCTTGGAGATAAAAAATACTACAAAAATATATAAAATACAAAATATTTTTAAAATCAGTAAAAATATTACCAAAATATATATTTAAATGCAATACATACATACCTGTACTCAGATTTTACATTATTGACATTTTGATTTTAAGAAAAACTGTGTGTTTGAATGAATGATGTGCAATGTTTTTATTAAATAGAGGAGATTCCCCACTTTTACAATGACTAACCAGAACTAACCAGAACTAAAAAACGACAGGTACATATAGGCAGATCAACAATATTTATATAGACTGTCCACGGATGGAGTTATCAAGAGGATAAATGGACAAAAAATTTAATTTTTTGTTCATTTGAAGAAGGACAAACTTGGCTGTATTTAAAAGCATTGTTAGGATAGATTTATATTTAGTTTAAGTAATATTATTTCCATAATTAAAATTTTTGGAAAAGACATCCTCTTACAAACTTACCCTGTTTCAATGGGATAAGGTAAAAAATAGGGGTTACTATTTAAAAAAGTGACTTTTAGGGTTTTTGTCAATATACTCCTAACCATTATTGTTAACCACCCTGTAATAATGAATTGTCAAACTATCAATACAGTTTATTTATTAATCTCATAAAAAAAATAAAAACACACCCCGTTTTTTCCAAATATATTAGAAAGTTTCCGAAACGTTTATATTGTTAAAATAACACAATAAAGGTCTTTGCACTTGTTTGTTGGGACACCCTGTGCAATTTCTAAATATTTGAGAATTTAAGCATTTTTCCATGGAAAATAGCAACATTTATTAAAACTGGATATATATTTTATAAACAATTTAATACTTAACATAGAACGAAAGCTTTTACATACAGCCTTGGTCCTAGAGAAAATAAACCCAGAGATCCATTCTAGGCTTGGTCCCTGAAAATGCCTCAGCGCGATAGCGAAACGTAAACGATTTCAATTTAACGCGCTCCAAACAAAAAAGTACTTTTTATACAAATAATATTATGGGTATAATATATTTTTATTATAAACTTAGTTCTGCTATAATAACTGTTTAAATGATTTATAGGTAAAATTTAACTTAGCAGATTACATTTTACGCCTATTTCACAAAAAATATAATATAAACTATTATTATTATCATTATATGTATATTATTATTTTATAGCAGCAGTTAAAAGAGTCAATTTCTATAAAAAACTAACTATTGTTTAAAGAATGTTCCCGTGATCCCTATAACCAACTTTTCTTAAAAATATCATTTTTTTCACCTTCTTGTTGTTTTAAAACATATCGCAGATATTAATTTGCAGATCTTATACAGACTGTCTACGGATGGGGCTAACAAGAGGACAAATGGACCAACATTTTTTTTTCGAAAAAAGTAATTCTTCATAAAAATTTTTGCTTGTAAAAAAAATCACAAATAAAGTGTTAATTTGCAAAATCGCAGATATTAATTCTCGAAATTTGCTTCTTAGACTCCTGCTTTCTTAAAATTTCTACACAACAAAATTATAAATTTCGATAAAATATTGCATTATTGTTTTTATCGATTACAAACACTATTCTAAATAAATTTTTCCAATAAAATTTTGCCTAAAACTAAAAAATAAAGGTAGTTAACTCTTAAAAAAAATCATGTCTTTTAAGTTTTTGGGAACCCTGTATACAAAATCAACATTTTCTCTACGTGAATCCTATTTTTTATTCAAGCAAATATTTTTATTAAGAATGACTTTTTTCCGAAAAATTAAATTTTTGGACCATTTGTCTTCTTGTTAACCCCATCCGTGAACAGTCTGTATACTGCGTGTCTTCGAAACTTATTACAAAATGAGAAACTCTTTAATTATTAAGCTTACGAAAAAGTGCCTTTTTATAAAAAGTCCTGCTTAATAAGAAAAATATTTCCACAAAAATATTTTTATGTCGGATGTACAGGATCGCCTGAAAAAACTTGTTTCCACTTGTGGCCCGGTTCGTCACTGGTGGTTGGACGAACTTAGCGAGTCCGAAATCTAAAGCCGAACTATAATATATTGTATATGTATACCACACGTGCTTAAATTTTTCGAGAAAATTTTTTCTTGGCCACGAATATTTTAAGAAAATTATCCTTTGTCATAATTTTCTTGGCCTTAAAAATGTCCGGAAATAAATAAGGCACTAGTAATTTTTTTTTTTACCAAGCAGGACCATTTATCAAAACACCTTTTTTTGTGGAGTTGATAATAAAAAAATTCCAATCTTGTGAGAATTTTTGAAGACACGCTGTATACATCTATAAATTAAATATCTAACGTAATTCATTTAAGCACTTGTTTCCTAATTAGCAAGTCATAAAACCAAGGTTTAAATATATATATATTTACTTTAAAAGAAAAACATATTTTATTACATTTCTTACCTAGAAGTAATAATATGTATAGACCTATTTCTTAAAACAAATAAATCACACTTGCTTAATAATTACCTGGTTTTTTAGTTCACATTTTTTTGTTAACTAAATCATAAATTTATGCATTTTTAGGATAAAATAAAAAACCACACCGTATATATACTCCCTACTTACCAAACAGTCGTTAACCTATGGAAGGAAGCATAAGTAAGTAAAAATTTAGTTGCTTTAATATCAATTATAGTGTAGCAACCGTGTAAAATTTATTAATATTTTTTATTTTTACTTTAAAAGTCAATAACTTTTAAAAGAAGCGCGTTAACCCGGCCTGTCAATGTCAAATGTTTTAGATGTTGGGCTGGGCGAACGCGTCATTTTTTTTATCGGACAAGTCTACCCCAATGTTTTACGTGTAATTTTTACACACTATGCCAAAAATCGCAAGGGTTACAGTTGGTACAATGGGCCTTATGGTTTCAGAAGGTGACTGTGGCACAATGTTTAAAAATTGCATGTAAAACATTGTGGTAAACTGGTCCGATAAAAAAAATGAGACGTTTGCCCAGTCCGACTTCCGAAAAAATTGCCATTGACAGGTTGGGTTAAAGCGCCGCTCCCATATATGGCGGTATGAATATTGGTGTTGGACTCGTTAAAAGAAAGCCCTCTAAAAAGTTCTTTAAAATGCTCTTATCATAAAGTCTATTTCATTACTAGCCCAGGGACTTAAACTGTAAAGATGGGTCCACATTTAAATTCATTCTGAAAGCGATGCCGTCAAGTACACAATTTTTAAACATTGTGCCACAGTCACCTTCTGAAACCATAAGGCTCATTGTACCAACTGTAAAGCTTGCGATTTTTGGTATAGTGTGTATAATTACGCGTAAAACATTGGGGTAGACTAGTCCGACAAAAAAAATGACGCGTTCGCCCAGTCCAACATCTAAAACATTTGACATTGACAGGCCGGGTTAACGCGCAGCTTCCATATATCGCAGTTTGCATATTCGTGGTAGACGTGTTAAAAAAACCGCCTTAAAAAGGTTTTAAAAGTTTTCTTATTATAAAACCAATTTTATTACTGGCCCTGTTCTGAATTGTAACTACCTTGAACCACCTTAACGTCACACGAGATGAAAAAAAAGTACTCTTTTTTAGCTCGATTAATCACGTCACAATACTTTAATTAGTATGTCTAAAAAAAATTGCGATAACTATTAATTATTTTATGTTATTGTGTTTCCGTTTGCCTTCGATGAAAACAATTACCTAGGAATAGTTATATTCATAAAAAAGGCGTAGAAGTATTGTAAAGAGAGGTAGCCAAGGTAACTTATTTTTTGCATGAAACTGGTTTTTTTGTGACTGATTTTTATTGGAGGTTATTAACTGTCATAGGTTTTTAATCAAAGCAGTCATTGGCGTTCACCTCGTTTTTTAAAATATCCAATGGCAATGTTGAACAAATTTTTATTTTCTCAGTAAAAATACTATGTCAATTATCTGAAATTATAAAGGCTCAAGTAGTTTGCAAAATATAAGAACGATAATTATTTCCTTACAGTTATTTATTTAAATTTAATTTATTTTTATTAAAAAATATTTTTTTGGGTAAAAAATACCTGGGCAAAATTATAAGTGGAGCCCCTTATTTCACAGTAGCTACTTTTCTACCATAAACATTTTTGACTACCAAAAAAAGGGTCCTTGGGTTGTTTTCGGACGGTTAGTTCTAAACACCTGGCACCACTTCTTATCGTCTACGTACGCTAGTGGTGATAACCTTCTTAAAATAGTCAGTTTTAGAAGTAGGTTTTTCATAAAAATAAGGTAAAGTATTTTTCTCTATAATAATTGTACTTCTTTTTATAAATATAACTGTACTCTAATTTCTTAGCAATTTTGTATTAAATAATAATTTCGTTAGCGTGGTTTATAGTATAGGAGTTGGCAACGTGTTTGAAACAGAATTTTGGTTCAGCTGATTTTTTAATTTGTTGTTTTCCTTCCTCTTCTGGATAGACTCTGCGCTGTCTGCCTGGTGGTGGTTGCGTTCATTAGTTCGCATCTTTGCAGTCTCTCTCTGCGCGTTTTCGCGAAGTGTGTACCCTTGCCTAAAATACATTTTGTGTGTTAACCCGCAAAAATATAAATTTAAAAATGTATAAATTATGTAAAAGAAAAGTTGCGCTACCACCTATTTAAGAACCCTACAACTCTTATATAATACTTTTTTATCACATCTTATTAAATAACAGAAATATTGAATTAATTTAACTAACCCTGTAACTGTATCTGCCGTTTCCAAGATCAAAAGGGTGCACTTTAAATGTGTAAGACTCGGTATAAGTGGACCCTAAATATCCTACCTGAGTTTTAGGATCTGTGGCTTTAACAAGGTTATAAAGGACCCTTTTAAAAACTTTTTAGGTTTATTATTAACAAAAAAAAAAAAAAACAGCGGAGAGCAAATAAAGTTTAGAAACACCTTGGTAATAATTTATCCTGTATAATTTGGGGTTATTGTAGCATTTCTTGTTTCTTTTAAAATGACATACTTCTAAATTTGAGCTATATTAGTTTTAACAAGTTAATCAAAGTTATCTCTTTATTTGCTTAAGCAGATAATATCAAAAATACCGTAGCTAGTTATTTTGTAATAATATTAACTTAATGGCATAGTATAGGAAATGAAGCTTTAAAAAAAACTGGCAATTTTTGGATTGACTTAAACATTTTATCAAAAGGTAGGAAATAATGCTTAATGATCAAAACCTATATCGAACCAAAAAGCGCCGAAACACTGGGGCGGTTGCACCTCCTTAGAGGGGTTTTTAACCATAGAAATCAAATAAAAGCACTCTTAGCAAAAATGTAACATTTTTGCTAAGACTACTTCATAACTTTGAGTTTATGTATTTTGGGCAACTTTATACTAATTTCATATGTTCCGACGCCACTGCTATAAGAAACATCCTATATAAAAACTTTTCATATATTTTATTATCCTATATAATATTTAATCAGTTTTCATCAAAAGATTGTGAAAGCTTTAGTAAGATAAAAAATAAACTAAAATCATTAAGGCTCTATGTATAACTCACAAACTAGAGGCAGGATCGGGTATTGTGCTTATTAGAACATTTAATCAGAAAGTTAAGATCCACAAACATATCAAATTGAAAACAAAATTAAGGGAAAGCCACTTTCCATAAGGCTAAAACCGTTCACATGAAGTTAACACTTCAAAGCTTTTTCACACTTTGAATTAGTGTTTTGTTTAATGCCAACTTAAATATAAATTTATGCAATGTAATAGTAAACGCGACATCAACTGAACCAAACACTCAAGTTACCTTTAATTTCGTTATTATTTTTTTAGTTCATGTGTCACTAGTTTTAAAATTTGACAGCTTGCAAATTTTATAGAAAGTATTGAAAATTAATAGTAATAGTTAATTTGGCTGACTAAAAAATTGAAAAGGAATTTCCTAGTTCACAAAGTAAGTATATACAATTTTCTAAAATTCAATAATAACTGCATAGTTATGAAGAGGATAATTGTCTGCTAAAAATAAGGAGGCTATATTTTTTTTGTTACAGTATAATGGCTGTGCTGCAAAAATTAAAATTAATAGGTTTACATGTATTGTTATACGGTTGTAAAATATAATATGTAACACATGCATAAAGTGTCTTTTTTACTCATGGATTGCCGCACTCGCCTAACGCCTCTACTTGTTACATGCATTACTATTAATTGTATTAAAAATACCGGAAAAGTAATAATACTCTTGAATTTATTTTAGAGAAATGTTATTTCTGTTTTGTAGTATGTACTCTAAACATTATTAACATACCCTCGTAATTTGTTAAGATAGTCTTTGTCCTGTACCATTAATTTTTTAATTACTTTTTATTTATTATTTGAAATATTTATGGTATTTACCTATCTACAAAGCTTATTGTACAATGTTTTTTTGTAAACATATTTTTTTATGTTTTATTTAATAACTTACTCGGTCATTTGTCGAATTACAACCTGCTGCCGTTGTTTAAATTATTGTAGGATTAATTTAAACTGATTTATTTTAAAATGAGTATTATTATCGGATTAATAGTATTTATCACAGTATACATAATATTTCAATAAACTTTGGTGTTTCTGGAGCAGAAGTAAAGTGTGTTTAGTTGGGAAAGACGGCTATTGTTACTGGAGGGGGATCAGGTAAACTACACAGGGTGTTATAGAAAGTTGTAAAACAAATTAGGCCAGATTCTTTGACAAAAATAAATATAAAAAGCTTATATAAACATGGGTCCGCAAATTTTTCATTCTTGTGCCACAGATTGTTTACTTTTAAAAATTAAATATATCGAAAACACTTGTATTTTAGTAAAAATTGTTAGACTTAATGTAAATCTTATATCAATAAATAATAATTATTGTTGTTGTTACATGACAGCTAATTAAAAAAAAGTATTTTAACCAAATTTAAAAATAGTTTTCGCAATGCTTCTTTTATGGTCTAAAAATATGCAAATAGTACAAATCTTATTTTTCTCTTAAACTAAACAAGATACAGAAAAAAACAAATAGGAGACATGAAAGCTGTATATTTATTTGCTTAATCTAAAAGAAGCCAAACATTTTACACACATTTACACAGTTGGTGGCAAACCCTTTTTTATATTTCCTTAGTAGCCGCTAGATACGTCACTAGACTTATTAAATGTAATTAGGTTAGTAATAAATTACCCTCTTTATTACCATAAAAACATTGCCAAAAATATTGGGAACACCTAGTATAAAATATACATTTTGGGAATTTTAAAATATACATTTTTGGGCAATTTAAATTTTAATTGGGTTACTTAACATTGGGAAATTTGCTACATAAAATATACGTGAGGTGTCAAGGTTTAAAAGTATAAATTAAACAGTTTTCTAGGTTACTCTTATAATAATAAAATACAAACATTAAACAAGCTGGGTCGCCTAGAAATGCAAAACAAACACTGGAAAATTTGATATTTAAAGAAGAGAGAAAGAAATTAAAAGGGATTGTTTATCAGAGAAGAAGTAGTTAGTAAAGTGAAGCATAAAGTTAAAGTTTTAGTTAAAAGTTCGTACGGGCTATCCCTTTAGGATATGCCCGTACTAAATTTAGTTAGTCAAATAAGTTAAGTTGGTTTTAAAAAATGCAAAGTTAGTTTTGATGGTCCACCGGTCTCATGGTCCCAAGAAGATAGTTCCATATGGTACATTAGTCCCAAGTGACGTCAAGTAGTAATTCAAAATTTAACGTCACATATGGTACATTTGCCCTAGTGACGTAAAGTGGCCCCTATGTATACTTTTCAAAAAATACACGTCACAATATATATAAAATTTGGTAAAGGAGAACGAGGAATTTGGGAAGCCGACCTATGTTTGTATCAACTCTTTTTTACATTTTTAATGGTAGACCCGTCTGCCCTTAAATTTTCATAACAACATTTTGTAACACCCCTGTATAAATTTTTGATTATTACCATTAAAATTTTAGTCACATTGGGCCAGTTTAGGATTACTCTAGGGTACCTGTAGCTCGCAGAAAGTCGATTACTCCTTTCTGAAGTTTTCGGTAATCATAAAAACTTACTATAAAAACATAAATGAATCAAGTAATAAACACTAAAATAGCAACTGGAACCAACTTAAAAATACTAATATGTTATAAATAGCACTTGCTAGAAAGCTAAAAAATAAAAAGACGATAAAGTAGGTTAATAGGTTCTTAAAGAGTTAAAGCTTTTGTTTATTCGATTAATTTTTATTGTTTAGTATGTACAGGGTAGAATATTTTGGCTGTAACTATAGGGTTTAGGCTAAACGGAAAGAGATACAAAAAAAGCCAAGATACGTGTCCCGATCTCTTTTTCGTGTTTAGCTTGACGACGCAATCAGAATCACGCTTACTTGCTTGTTTTGGAAGATACAGGGTGATTCTCAAAATTTGTTGATCTTTATTATGTCTTATTACCTCGTGACATTGAGGCAAATAGAAATAAACTTTAAATACAAAAGTTTTTTATCTTTTACGTGAGAATCCAGTGGCGTACCTCAAAGTAAATATAAATGTTTTAATTCTTTGATATATAACTGCAAACTTGCATTTTTTTAAATGGGTAATTCTGTATTTCAGTATCTCAAAAAATGGATTTATTCTTGCGATTACAACAATATATAACACCTAATATTTTGTATTGTCTCTAAACAGCTAAACTAACAAAAAAACAAAAAAAAAAATTAGTTGGCCATGAATTAAAGTAATATTCATTTATTTTTTAAAGAGTATGTATATAAACAAACTCAACAAGAATACTAAAACATTTATTAACCAAAACAATAACAACTACAGAAAATACAGTAATTTATAAAAGCAACTAAACAATTATTCAAGTACTTAATAACTTTTTGCACTTGTGTTTAATTACAAATGTGCTTAAATAATTTTCATTCTGTTCTATACTTTGACTACCTAATAATTATCAAGTAATGACGATATAATATGTATATGTGATACAATGTAAATTTGCTTTAAGTTTCTTAAAATTAAATAAGAAAAATACTAAATATTTTCATCTATATCGACAATCGTTTTATTAGCTGAGCTGAGTTAAAAAATGCATAGAACAGAATGGAAAGTATTTGAACACATTTGTTATTAAAACACAAGTCCAAAAAAGGTATTAAGTACTTGAATAATTGTTACGTTGAATTTGTTTTTTTATATATATGCATACCCTTTAAGAAATAAATGAATATTAATTCAATCCTTGGCCAACCATTTTTTATTTTTTTATGACGCTCGAGAAAATCCCCATTAAGCATCGTGGGCTCCCCTACTATAAAGACATAAATGAGATCCTAAAATTATTACCTAAATTTTTATTGCAGTGTGGTTTAAAATAATAATAGTATATATTAATTTATAGCATACCATTTTGTAACGACATAACTTTCTCGCCATTGACCTTCACTCTTACTTGTGTATTATTAAATACATTTTAATCTTTAGTAAAGTTTATGGTGTGGTCTGTAAATATGAATTCAATAAGTCAATAATCTAAACATAAAAAATTTAATAGTAACGTAAAACATGCTTTGGATTGTGTGTATCATTTTATGTATAACTATTTTTTTAGTAATAAACAAATTTTGGTGTTTTTGGAGTAAAAGTAAAGTGTGTTTAGTTGGTAAAACTGCTATTATAACTGGAGGGGCGGCTGGTAAGTTAAAAAACTGAGGATCAATATTTAAGGATATAACAAACGTTTTTGTTACAAAAAAGTACATACGAGCGGTACTCGCATAAATAGCGTTTAATTATGCAAACTTGTTTATTTAAAAGATTTCTTTTGTTTTCATTTTTTTCTGTCATAACAATCATCTCCGTGATTTTTCATTGTTTTGACAGTTTTCAAGTTTTCTTTACACTTTACATTTCAAAATAAGTATGTACTATATACAAACCTAAATTTTCACCATTATCATATAAAACAAAATTCCATATAAATACTCAAGTTTGCATATTTAAAAATATTTTTAATTCCAAACGTTTTTTTAAAATAATTTTCGATATTGTCAGAATTAAGGGTACATTACTCTTCACAAAAGCTCATATTTTTTAGATACTTTATGTACCACTAAAAAAATACATCCTATGATTGCATTTGATGTTCCAGACCATTCGGAACTTTTTATATGAAACATTTTTTTTTCGTAAAATTATAATTAAAAAATATTTTTATATGATGCGAACTAAGTAGACACGCTGTATATTAAATAATAATTGATTCTGTAAATAAAAAGGTAATACAGGTAATATTTACGACAAAAGGAAATACATTGGTATTTACTATTAATTATTTTACAAACAAAAAAAATTGGAGATATGCTCTATATTGGTTAGGCGGATTCATTTATTGGATGGTCTTCTTGTTGGGTACACGCCTGGAAAGAATGGGACCGCTTCGGTCCTGATCCCGGGGTATACGAGCTGACCCTGTTCAGCCCTATTGACTCCTATGAACTGGCCGGTCACCTAAAACAATAAAAGAAAAACCCCTCAAAAAACCCAAAAAATTCTAATTAAAAACGACGTTTCGGTGGCAAGTCTGCCACCTTTGTCAAGTTAAAAATTAAGTTAAAAAATAAAAATAAAATTGAAATTAATATTTAAATTAAAAATTTTTAAAATTTAGATTTTTTTGTATCGCAAACTGAAAATAGTTTGACATATGTGTCATGAGTTCATAGGGGTCAATAAGGCTGAACAAGGTCAGCTCGTATACCCCGGGACCAGGACCAAGCGGTCCCATTCTTTCCAGGCGTGTACCCAACAAGAAGACCATCCAAAAAACAAAAAAATATATTTAAAAAAATATATAATAAACTAGTTTTTACACAGCTTTAACTCAAAATATATTACTTTAATATTATATAATACTAATATAAGATTTTTTATTTTCATCAGGAGCTGTAAATTTAGTAAAATTTTCATTTCTTTTCTCTCTTTCTTCTCTCTCTCTCTCTCTCTCTCTCTCTCTCTCTCTCTCTCTTTATTGCTTTATAAATTTTATTACTTGCTCTTTTTGAACAAATCTGTCATTATTTGTTAATTGTTTAAAAGTAAATATAGCCTTAAACTATTTTTTAAACAAATATATTCTCTGCAATAGAAGGAAAAAAATATAACCAACTCAGATGTTACGACGCCTCTAGAGACTTTAATGGTCGCACTACTTCTTGGGAACGTCCTTATATAAAAGTTGTATAAAATTAGCTAAGGCATCTTGTGATTACTTTGGACTTGACTTTTCAACTGACATTTGTGAATACTGTTAGGTTAAATTGACTTTTTAAATGTATATTTAACCCCTTAATAAAACCTTGATGACATTATTCTTTGTTCACTACAAATTAAAAAAAAACACTTGAACAAAAAATGTATTTCATTGGTTTAAAAGTCAGTAACCCTAGATACCACAATAAAAAAATGTTTTTTATTGGTTTAAAACTACAGACTAGAGTTATTTACTAGGTATTCCAGGGGCGGTAATAAAGGGGAAGGGTCATTGGGGCCATGCCCCCTTTTATGCCTCATCATTTGTAACCAATAATTTTTTTACCTTAACACACCTTATTGCAAATATGGACATTTAATAATGATATGACCGCCCCCCTCTCGGAAAGTTGATATGGCCGCCCCTGAGGTATTCATTTTTAATTTATAGTGGCCAATGTATAGTACTTTAATTTATAAATGCTGAGACATGCATACATTTTTCGACACTTTATTTCTGCGATAAAAAATGAAAGCTCCCATTTAAAAAGTAGAACTGACCTTTAAATGTTAACCAAAGTAGAATTGACCTTTAAATGTTAACTATAGCTCCCTTGATGACAAATCTAAAGTAATCATAAACTGCTCTATTTAATTTTATTAAAGTTCTTTATTTAAAGATTTTTTTTTCATGTCATCCCGTCTCAAAATATTTAGCAATTTCCATCTTGGGACAATCTGTATAATAATTTATTATTTTAACATACATATGACAATCCGTAGATATATAATGTAAAATAATAATATATCATATTAATATTATTAAATTGTTTCTTATAATTATTCAGTATATAGGTTAATGTTAAAATAATATAATTTTAATAACACATAAGTGTTGCAAAAAATTTCGCGTGCAGTCATCAGGACATAGGTATAAAAAAATTGCAGTGAAATAATTAAAAACCCGCAAGTACCCAACAAATTTTCTTTATAATTGCAGGACTTGGTTTCCAAACCGCCTTGAGCTTAGCAGCAAATGGATGCCGAATTATCATAGCCGACATAGCAAACATATCAGAAGCTGTGGAGAAAATAATAGAAGAAACTCACAATACAAATATTATTGGTAATAGTAGTATGGTAGACTCACTCCAAAAGATAATAATTAAATGAAAGTTTATACACAAGAATCCGACATATGAGTTTTGTTTCGCAAGGGAAAAGTGTAGTGTAGTGGATTGTAGTGGAGAACTAAAAAGTGGAAATACAAGTTAACAAAAGTTTTAATGCCAAACGCGTTTAACTGAGATATGTCACAAATGTCAAAAATTTAAAAAGGCTTTTATGCTTTTATTTATAAACAAAAGAATTTAATTTCTACATATTTGGGTTTCCTGTTCTCTATACTTGTTTGAACAAGTAGTCCAAAGACTTTTTCGAAAATAATTAGCGTTTTAATGAAATATACCTAACTTCACGACCTCGAAAATAGTGTAGTTGGAGTTATAACTAGTTATAACGAGGACTGGATACCAAACACACCTATGTATTCCCATGTATACAAAGAAATACCTATGTCTGATTCTTGTGTATATACTTTAATTTTTTTTTGTGGGGTTGTGTTGGCAAATCTATTAAAGTCGGGCAGAACAGAGACCGGACTTTAAATATTTAAAATTTTATTTAAATACGCAAATTTATGCACCTTTAAAAATGATACTTAAACGTAAATAGCAATATACAACAAAGAGTTACAAATAACTTTTAAAAATAAAGAAAACTATTTAAAAAGCAGAAAATCAATTATATTTAACTTAGTTACCACTAAAATAACTACTTTAACGGTAGCTACTACGGTAGCCTAACGCTCGAACAATATTTCATCTTTTTTAATTAAACTAGTAGATAAAGACATACACTAACCGTTCACTTTTGCTTCCACAAATAAACAGATAAGGTGACGGACGTAAAAAAATTATGAGTCCGGTTTAATATTGGTAAAATGTAATTGTCTAATAATACAGTGCTTGTCTGAAGTTAAACCCCCTTCTAATTTTTAAATTGTTCGGTTCTTTTTTAATAAAAATTCCACACCACTATTTTTTGACCAATCAAATGTGTAGTTTTGGTTGCATTACCATGACAACACAAGTATTTATCGGATTTTTTTCTCCTGCCTGGGGTACCCTGAAGCGAATTATAGTGGAAATTTTGTGACATAATGTTTTAACGTCATGTCTGTCATTCACATACATAATTAAAGAAAATGATATTTTGTACCAGTTGTAGCATTTCAGACGTAACATAATATAAAATAATGCAAGGTTTTAAGACCCTAAATGACAATTTTATACAACTACAGTTACCAAAATAACATCATAAGACTGAAGTACTAGACATAAGTGAAGAGCAAATGAAAGCAAAGTATGGGTCTAAAAAAATAAAAAAAACTATGTTTACCAACTGTATAGTAATATAAGGTATATATAATATAAAAAGAATAAACAATGATAAGCTCTAAAGTTACACATATTTGCAACTACAATTAGTAAAATGGAAAATATTTATTTTATAGTAAAATTTAAAAGCTCTTGTCAAAGTTACAAATATTAATTTAAAAGAATATTATTTACTACAAACTTGGTGTGAAATTTTTCTTACCGAATACCACACGTGCTTACATTATTCCGGGAAATTTTTTCGGCCACGAATATTTTAAGAAAATTCTCCCTCGCCACCGGCTCGGGTTAATTTTCAAAATATTCGTGGCCTTGAAAAATTTCCGGAAATAAATTTACCACTAGTGGTATTACAAGTAAAAATTTAACGAACTTTTGTAAGACAACATAAACCAAATTGTAGACAGGTATAAATGTCAAACAGAGAGTTGGGTGCCATGTTGAAAAAAATGGACAGTGGGGTCTTGTGTCAAATAATAATAAAGCTCTCGACGAGTACCCTATAACCCTTGAATATAAAATTAATCCCTTAAGCTATTGCAAAATAATGGTACTTTAAAAATTACTTGAATACTGAATGGCCATATTAACGAAACTAATAAAGTTAGATATACTTAATGAGTTATTTTCTTAAAGGTCTTTTAAATATCTTTTACAGTGTGGTTTAAAAATACTTTTGTCCTACCCTGTATATTAACATCAATATTACCATTAAAAGATCATTGTGGCAAGCAGTGGTGCAGTGGCTGGCGTGTCAGCCTTCCTCACCGCGGCGATCCCGGTTCGAACTGGAATCGGACATCGGATTTTCATTGCTCGTCACCTCACAGTTGGTACGGCAAAACCACTGTGTAGGCGTTGCCAATTCTAGGTAGTAGTTATTTTAAAATAACGACCGTGGTGGCACTACCGCGCTGTTCAAAGTTGCCAAAATGCAAAAGACTGCATGTTTCAGTGCTTGGATAACGTTGACGGAACACGACAATACCGGGCGTTTGATCCAGTAACCCGGCACTCACGGTACACTGGTATTTAGGCATGTTTCCTCGTGAGATGTCATAAAAGATAAAAAAATAAAAGACCTTTAAGAAAAATACCACATTAAGTGTATTAGTTCAGTTCATCAAAATCAGGTAATGAGGTAATTATTAAAGTACTGCCATTTGAATAGTATGTAAAGATATTAATTTTTTGTCTTAGGGCTAAAAAGTACTCGTCAGAAGCTTAAATGATGTGCCACAAGACCCCTCCCATTTATTTTTTTTTAATATGGCGCCCAACTCCCAATTTGACATTTATATCTGTCATTTTGGCCTAAAATTTGGTTTATGTTGTCGTAAAATTTTATAAGAAAAATACTGAACAATTTAAAAGTTAGGAGGGGAGGGGGTCCTGACTTTAGACAGGCAATATATATTTTTAACTGTTTTAGAAAACAGAACTTATCTGTAAACAATGTATTAATATCATTATTTTTTTAACTTAAAACTTTATATTCTATTGAAAGTAAAAAAGTAGACCTTGCCTCTTTTAAATCTGTAAGAGAATTTGCAAAATATATTTTGGAATCAGAATCAAGACTAGATATTTTGATATGTAATGCTGGTGTTGGAGAAGTCGACAAATTTACTGAAGATGGAATTCTAACAATAATGCAAGTTAATTATTTTAGCCATTTTTTGTTAACTCACTTACTTCTTGGTAAGTCAATTAAACAAATGGTTGCACATAGGCAGGCATGGTATAAAATAGTCTAAGAGCCAGTGAAGACTATAGTAGAGTTCAGCTAAAAAGAAGCCACAGGTGTCATACAAATAAAGACGGCAATCAACTATTTCTTTCTAATCGCGTCGTTAAAGGCGAATTTTTTATTGTCAACGGTTCAAAAGACATTTTAAAGCGTATTTAAAAATGACGTCGTTAAAAATGTAGTAAAAAACCGATGTTTTTAAACCTATGTATCAGCTGATAATTTTTAACCTCACTTTTTCTGTTGCTTGACACAGCTCAGCGAGTTTCTTCATTTTTTAGTTATTTAATTATTTTTCCTTTCTTCATTTATTTTATGAATATTCTTTTTCGTATTTGTAACATCCACAACTACAACAGCCGCCAGATTACTTAATAGCTGTCTCTTTTTAGGCGATCTTACTACTTTGCAGCGTTCTCCGACCTGTTTTCAAAAACGGTTGAACACGCGACGTTGATGACGTCATCATTTACCAAAAAAATGTAATGACTTTAAACCGTTGACCATAAAAAATTCGGCTGTAGTCTACGAGCAACAAAAAGGGGAATTATTTGAAACTGAGATAGAACTGACGACCACGTGGCTTCTTTACTGCTGAATAGTAGTCTACCTGTATGTATTTGACCAGACCTGGGGTTTTGTGCAGTGAGGCCTCCATACCTGCCATACATGATATTGGGAGTCACTAAGTCCAACACGGCGGACGCGGCGGGAGCTCAGCTCAGAGTGGGGTCGATTTTAGGCAAATTTTTAAATATATTTGACCACTTCTACGGTTTTGCAATTTTAAAAATATATTATTATTATCATTGAAAAACAACAATGGCAGACCATTATCGCGAGTCTATCATTGTGGCAGAGAGTTTTAAAAGTGCTCAAAACAAAAAATGTTAAAAGTAATTGACCAGATATCACTCCTATGCTGGTTGTTTGAACAATCAAAGTAGTAAAAGTAACGTCAAACTTTTCTTACTTGTCATGTGGTTGTCATTAGGTTGGTGGTTGGATAGTTCATCCTTTTAAATTAAAATGATAAACGCGCAATAATGGTCTGCCACTGTTGTTTTTCGATAATAATAATAATGATATAGGTATTTTTGAATTGTCAAATGGCATACGTGGTCAAATACATTTGAAGTTTGCCAAAAATACATACTTATCTTAGCTAAACGTCCGCCGGGTTGGCCTTGGTGATTTCCTTTATCATGTAGGTAGCCTTATTGCATAAAACCCCAGGTTGGGTCAAATACATACAGGTATCATTTCACTAGTTCTTAGACTAAAATAAAAACCGCGTAATGTATATTTAACGTATACTCCTCTCGAGTATACTGCTTTTTATTGATGAAATATAAGACAATATGTTTAATTCAGATGGCATGAGGCTAGTTAGAAGACCTGAAAATAAACGTTTTTAATCCCTGGTATGTAATACCTACAGTAAAGCATGGCAAAGGTAGTTTTGTGTTGTGGGCTTGCTTTTTATCTGGAGGGTTGGACTTCTACGCTTTATCCATGAAATAATGAACAGGTTTATGTATAAAAACATTATGGAAAACGTAATGCTACCTTTCTCAAAATGGGAAATGTCGCCGTTGGTTCATTTTTCAGCAAGTTAAAGATCCAAAGCACACTGTTAAGCATGTGTGAGAGTGGTTCAGGCAGAATAATATTCCAGTTTTAGACTGGCCTGCGCCATCCCCCGGCTTAAATCCTATAGAAAACATATAAGAAAAAGTAGAACCATGAATACGAACAATTTTTTTTGCATGCAAACAAGCACTTATGAATAAAATTTCAGAAGTTTGGAGAAATCGTCCATTTCATGTATTATAACTTTAACCAACACCATGCCCAGAAAATGTGTATGCCATTGGTTATTAAACCCGTGAATAATTTTAATTTGTATTCTTAATAATAAAGTATTGTACTTTATTTGTTTATTTAATTAGTTAACCTTAATGCAATACTTTGTTGTAATTTTTTTAAATATCCTTAGAATTACTGCGCTTCGTATGTTGCTTTAAATAATGCTTCAAAGAAGTTTTTGTCTAATTATCACAGTATGATAGATTTAGAAAGAACACTAAAACTATAAAGCAACATAAAAATGTATAATATTTGCAATTTTAAAAATGTATCTATTTGTTGCAATAGTTATGTCCGATAGTGTATGTGCCAAATGTAGCTTTTGTCTCAAATCCGGCCTTGAAAAGTTTAGCAATTCTTATTCGCTTTGTAGGTCCCAAAGATAATATCTTGTGTACCATTCAGACCTTTGAATTATTTAATACCTTAAGAAGGAATTTACCCGTATTTTTTCACTACCTACAGATGTTACCCTACACCAGAGTTAACCTAAATAGGTTTTTTTTTGTAGAATATTACACCTACACACCCTTCGTGTCGCATTCAAGTCATAATAAAGTGCCTAAATCTAAAATAACTCATGTCCAGGAATAAAACAATTTACTTTGGATTTTTGAACAGTTGGTATTATATAAAAGAAAATAAAAAAACAAAACTAACTAGCAACAGCTGAGTCAACTAGAAGGTAATGGTGGTTTAGCATCTGACATTTTATTGCCATGATATTTATGTCAGACAGAAATTCTGGCTAATGTAAACAATAAAAATGTCTATCAGACATACATTTTTGACCGCTTACATTAGCCAGAATTTCTGCCTGACATAAATATCATGCAACAAATGTCAGATGAACCTACCATAACGGTTCAGAGCAAGTTCTCTAGTCCATCTAAACAGGCGATGAACACAGAAATAAGAAGACGGTCTCAAAATAACATCCAACTCGTTAAAATATATCGTCGGTATAAAAGGTAAAAGTCACTAAGTAACATTTTTCTCAAAAATGAGTTAGGCGTACCCAAGTTTCTTGGGGTAATAGGTCTATCATATGAACAACTTCAAACGGCCATGTTTGACTACTAAACCGCTTAAGTAAAGTATTAAATTTCTACTAAGTGCAAAAAAACTTTTAGGTAACAGTAAACTCCCAAGTAACTTATATCGTAATTAAATAATATTCTTTATGTGTCACTTAGTGAGTTTTCTGGATACAAAAGTCAAAACAGGATATTAATCGGTGGTGTATTAGGTCAAACCATTAATTAAGTTTTCTGTTTAGTAAGCTAACAATTTTTCTAGTGTTTTATATATGCAGTTATATTACTTTATTTATGGGCTATATGGTAAAATTACTGGGTTATAAAAGAGTTAAAATTCACTAAGTACAAAAACAGTTATATCTGACATTCTTTTAATTTTATTTTTGTAAAAATTAGAAGCAACTCATTATAGAATCCATTACTTTTGATAGCAATATAAAACATGATAAAAAAGGCTTTTTCCAAACCAAATTTTTCTTACAACTGCTGATATCTTTAAAGCATAAAATAGTTACTTAGTTTAACCTCTATATCGACGATATCACCTTTTAACAAAAACATTCAAAACATTAGGCGACATTCAACATCCACACAAAAATCTAACTACTGAGGTTATCCAACTAGGGCGTATACTTAAATAACGCAAGTGGAGTTTTAGTCTGTGATCTGAAAAGAAAATGGACTCTGCCCCTATTTGTTTACTGGTTAAAAAGAAAGTACTTTATATATATGTTAAATATAGTATATAAACAAATGTATTTCTTCAAAGTTTCCTAAAAGTAATAGTCAAGACTATCTTTATATAAAAACCTGCAAATTTTTGTCACACACTGGATAATGACAATTTATTTTTTTTATCCCAAGTGACAGTTTCAATATTATCACAAACTATAATTATGATGAATATCACTTTTTTCTTTTTCCATTTTATAAATAAAACCATGGAAAATAGTTTAAATTTGAAATTTTGGCTTTGCCATTATACAGAGTGTGTCAAAATTTATTTTTATATATAGTCTTGATCATAATTTTTTATGTTATACCCTATTTTTTTGCAAGAGATAGCAATAAAAATGTCTCGGGACGGTTAGAAGGTTGTAAACCATAGGCGCACCAGTCTCTGTGCAAAGAACAGGTAGAAATACACCGAATTGCGTTAAATAAGGATTATAAATTTTATATATATTTTAGTATCTTTCCGTATGTGCAACTGAGTGGTTATAAATTGTTAGAGTATTGTTCAAAGTATTACAGTATTGTAAAATGGCTTCTCCGCCGAAACGCCCATGTTTCGGACATTTAACTGTAAACGAAAAGCAGATTGTTAAAAACGTATTCGATTATATTAGAAATGATCAAAGCTCTAATTTAGGTGTGGACGATTGTGTTCAAAAATGTGCGTTGATGACTGGGGTGGGAAAAGCGACAATTTACAGAATTTTGAAACAAGAAAAAGAGGGAGGTATAATTCCACCAAAAAGCGACCGGGCAAAACAGAACTTTATATAACAGACGACACAAAACAAACAATTCGACGAATTGTACATAGTTATTTTACCGAAAAAAATCCCTACTTTAGATGTCATGTTTCAAGCTGCGAAAATCATCCACACGTGCCGGAAATAAGTAGAGTTAAACTTTGGAAAATCTTAAAGGTCTAAATTTTCAGTGGAAAAAATTCCAAAGAAAATCTTTATTAATAGAGAATGGAGAAATTGTCCATTGGAGGAGAGATTATTTGAGAAAATAAAAAGCTCGTACTGAAGGAAAGACAATATATTATCTAGATGAGACTTGGATAAATGAAGGACATACCGTTAAAAATATTGGCAAGATGGGAATATAACAACTGCTCTGCCAGGCTTTTAATGAAGGACTTTCTACGGGTTTAAAACCTCCATCTGGAAAGGGGCGTAGACAATTATTACTCATATTGGAAGCGAGAATGGTTTCGTAGATGGAAGATGCTTTAATGTTCTGGAGTCCAAAAAACAGATGCATGTAGACAGAATGCTGATGTGTTTGAAGAATGAGCTGTTCGTCGACTTATGCCAGAAGAGGTTCGACTTATTGTAATGGATAATGCAAGCTACACTAAAAAAGTAGATCGTAGTTCCAAATTATAAGCTGGCAAAAAAGACATTCAATCCTGGTTGATGCAGCATATTGAACATCTCTACAGATAGTGTTAAACTAGAGTTGCTGCAGCTAGTAAGGAAGTCGTCACAATAAGCAGTAATATCACGTTTTGTAATTGATGAAATAGCTAAGAAACAAAATATAACTGTATATCGGCTGTCCACTTCATCACTGCGAACTAAACCATAGACTATATGCATCAGCGAAAGGTGAAGTAGCTGAAATAATACTCGTTTAAACTAGTAGATATAAAAACTATTTCAAACTGCCATATCCATCGCAGTAATTGGCACGGCTGGTCTCTACAGCTCTTCAAAACTGAGCTTTTAATGCAGCTGCAAAAGTACTTTCTAAAAATTAAAAGGTAACATCACATATATACAATTTTTTTTATTTCCACAGTCTAACTTTTTGATTTTATTCTTTACAAAAAATAATTAATAATAATTGGTGATTCATTTGCAAGATATTCTTTTTTAAAAAGCTTAAACATTTAAAAAAATTAACTTTATTAAGTAATATTTCTTATCATGTGGAAGAACTATATCTCTACATTTATTTTTAAAGAATATGCTTTTCAAATATTGGCTTCGATTATCGCCTAATATGGTCTGTTTTTAAGCTCCATTTTTCGAGTGCCAAATTATCGCATACACTCCCAGCTACTGCCGCTATATTTTCTGCACTAACGTGTTGAATGTGGCTCAATTGGTCAATAATTATCCAATAATGAAAATTGAGTTCGAATTCTTATGATGGTACAGCAAATAGTCGGATCAGTAGGCCAATAATGCGTAGACCATAAGTTACCCGAAGCGCACGAAACACATTTATCGGAGAATGATGATTTTCATAATACAGTTGAACAAGTTTTAGACGTTGTGTCGGGGTCTAAGTCTTTTCACGATAGATTGCCAAACAGTACTGAACACAAATACCATGACAGTTTGAAATTTATTCTAAAAATATCTACTAGAAATAGCAGTATGGATTTCGCCACAAAAGATCTACAGCAGACCTTCTTTCCTTCAGTATCACACTGCTGGAATAAGTCTCTTGAGTTTCTAGGTGAGTCCCAGATCGTTGCTCTTGATATATCAAAGCTTTTGACCAGGTCTGGCATGCCGCACTTCTTAATAATCTTCCCTCCTATGGTCTTTCAACTAAACTCTGTACTTGGCTCTCTAGTTATCTATCTGATCGACGTATATCAGTTATTGTGGACGGCCATTCTTCAAGCTTTCACCAAGTAAATGCTGGAGTGCCTTAGGGCTCAGTTCTGGCACCAACATTGTTTCTTCTTCACATCAACGACCTTCTCTCGTCCACAACTAATTCCATTCATAATTTCGCCGACGATAGTACCCTTCACTCCAGTTTTCAGGTTCCTAAATCCATTACTAAAGCTGATTTGGGAAACAAACGCAGAGTGATGCAGATATCTCTGTCGCGGGATTCTTAATTTAATATTGGATTAGAGCGCTAAAAATCTCGGCCATTTTCATGCATCCAAAACACAATCATGTTTCTTGTCGCGAAGGGAGTCACCAAATACTCATCCTCTACTTATGAGCGGCCAAGTTTTACAAAGCAAGGACACCTTTAATCTTATGGGCGTCACATTTGTAACCTTAACTGACATAAACACATTGTATCTATAGCCACGGCAGCTTCAAAAAGCTTGGATTTCTCTTTCGGAGCCAAAAAGTATTTTTCCCCTTCTAATTTATACACTTTGTATGTGTCCCAAATCCGACCTCCCTTGGAATATTGTTCTCATATCTGGGGCATAGCGTCCCCCACAACCCTAAGCATTCTTGATTCCATTCAAAGAAGAGCTATTCGTCTCATAAATGATCCTTTACTTACAGAGGCTTCCTCTCTTGCCTATCGTCGAGCTGTGGGGATTTATCGCTTTTTATAGGTACTTCCATGGCTTCTGCTCTGAAGAATTGTCCAGTATAGTTCCTCCAGTCACGGTTCTCACCAGAGAAACCGAACTTCCCACTTTGTTCGTTCTTTTATCCTCTAGAGTTTCTAGAATGTGGAACCAGCTGCCCGCGAAGGTCTTTCCTCCCCCAAATCTTTAAGTATTTAAGTCCCGTGTCAACAAACTCCCTCTTATCTCGCTTAAGACACCCACGGTACGTTAGTATTTAGGATTTAAGCCTTCGTGGTTTGTCCAAAGATAAAAAAGTACCTCTAAATGAATCACCCATTACTATTTTGTTGAGTTTACTTTGTAGTATACCCATTTGTTTTTAAAATGCTATTATCTCTTCAAGCTGCGTCCAGGTTTGTACCACGTCGTGCCACCGTACCACGTCGCGAACCTTTCTGGACGTCGGAATGAAAGCCATCGCAAATCTAATAAGTGTTGCTGCTCGAGGTTCTCCCCTTTCCACAGCTTGTGGGAAAATTAACAAAACATTTAAAAAAATAGTGGGCGACGCGACGTGCCACATATCTAGACCCGGCTTAAGACATAAAAGCTTCGACAAAAGTTTATTGAGAGTTACTTTAAACAGTATCATCTGGGTTAGACTTTTGCAAAAACCAAATTTTGGAAATTTATTAACAGGTTTAAATTTATATTATTATTATACATTAAAAATGTCCTTTTTTTTTTAGGATCTGGGATTACAGTCAATACTGGTTCATCCTGCTGGGGTCAAAACCTCAATTTATACAACTAGTCTTAAAAAAAAATCTACACATAGGTACTATAGTACTTGGCAATTTTAGTATATTTAACTGGTAAAGTAAGTATTTTTTAAGCCTCCGTTTCATGCATTTCTTGTCTACATTTCGATCCGAAAATTTTCGAAATAATCAAAATATTTTGAATTTTCTTTTAAATTGTCAACTTGTATAAATTATATTTATCGGTAAATAGAGTTAAAATAATTTTTAACTTTTCCATCAAAACGTACGAGTTTAGACATTTAAGCTTATTTTTTAAAACCGTAAGTTCTAATGTTGCAGGCACTTTACAATTAAAATAAACTAAAACCAAATTTAAAAGTGCAAAAACATTAAATTATACGCTATTATTCTCCTTCATTATTTTTATTACAAAAAAAAATACATATTAAAAGGTTTTAGGTTAGAGAGCACCTTTTGTATTTTTCCACACAAAACCCAGAAAAAATATCATTTAAACAAGAAAAAAATTGTTAAACCATTGGCTGGTAAGACAACCTCCATTGTAAATAATTTCCAACAAATTTGTGGACATTCTTAAAAACATAGAATTGGGAGTTCCCTCTGACAAGTTTGTAAGTTTCGACATTGAAAGCTTATATACAAATGTGCCTTTAGAAGATTTGTTAGGCATTATCGAGGCTCGACTAAAAGACGACATGACCTTTTTAGAAATAGCCTTGCTAAAATCTGAAGAAAGTGATGGATTTTTTAAGATGCTGTCTGCATAATTCTTACTTTCAGGTTACGAGATAAGTTTTATGGCCAGGACGATGGCATACCAATGGGATCCTTAGTTTCGCCGGTGATAGCGAACATATATATGGAATGGTTGGTTCGTCGTTTGATCAGAAAGATAACTAAATGCCAAGAACAAAGTTAAGACCATAGAAGGGTAGTTTATTAAGGGAGCGCACCATGCTAAACCTGGTCAAAAGCTTTAGATATGATAGATATTTAGGATCTGGGATTCACCTAGCAACTCAAAAGACTTATTTCAGTTGTATGATACGAAGAAAAGAAGATCTGCTGTGGTTCTTTTGTTGCGAAATCCATACTGCCTGTCGTGCAAAATTTTGTGTTTTTCTAAATACTTAATGATTTGTTAGTGTTGTAGCTAATAAGTTAATTAATTACAAATTTTTAAAACAGTGATTTTTAAACGCGAAAATCAGGCACGGACGAAAAATCAAAAGATCAAATTTGCTGGAAGTAAATAAAAGTTATAAGAATATTTTTTCTAGCGGTAATTCTAATATATTTTTATTTAGAAATATTTGGAGTATATTAAATTTTCTCCCAAGGCTACTGAAGAAAATAAAAAAAAATTGTCCATCAGGAAATGCCTCTTAATACATAGGTGCTGCGTACTAAATTAGAGATACTATATACCTATTAAAACTTTAGGATATCGTTAAGGATCAGCATCTTATTTTTGGCGCATTCTGTATACACGTAGTGCTAACTCTTTGCGTTCAATTAACTTTCAGTGTGTTAAACAGGTAGAAATTTAAAAAAAATGCATTTATGTAAACATTTTGGATAGGATGACGCATCAATCTCTCTTTGTTGTTGCTTTAGATCGTCACCACGCATTGAAAAAAATGTCTTATAAAGGTTTTAAAGTATTACAACGTGTTTACGCTTTTTTTTATTTTAGACTGCCGAAGAAGGTGCTCAGACTTTAATACATTTGGCCAAATCCGATTCAGTGAAAAAATACACGGGACAATCGTTTTACGAAGGGATGCGTGTACTACGACCATTTCAATTAAGGAACAATGATTTTTGCCAGAAAGTTTGGGATGAATCAGTAAAAATAACGAAACTTAGCCCGCATGAGATGTTGTATTGAACTAAAGAAGATGATTTTTTAAAAATAAAAAGCACTTTTTTTTCTTTTTTAGACTTTTATAAAGTGAACGGCAAATTAGGAACTAAGCAATTAGGACCTATTCTAGGATATATTTTTTAAATTACCTATATATAAAATTTATGTCATACAGTGTTTCTCTTTAAGTAACTAATGTGGGTGGCCATAGTTTCGAAACTATTTTAGTTTGGTATAACAAATGAGCTATTTTTTTTTAAAACCTCTTTTTAATATTTTTAAAAGTGATAATATACACTGTAGGACTAAGAGTATTTAAAAAAAAAAAACATTCTGTAAATTATGTTATTATTAAAAAGATCAGAAAGCTCCAAGAAATAACCAGAATAATTACATCCAGCTTTATTAGTTTTGCAAATATGATTATCCATAGCTTCTTTTAACTTATTCTTTCAGTATGGAGTCTTCCACCCATCTTAAAAATGTTATTAGTCAATAAAACCCCTAAACTATATTATTTATTAGACTGCGCCAAAAAAATCTACCTTCTTTTTTTTTAATATATCTATAATATTATTTTGGTTAGGTGACAAGAAACATATCGTAAAGGTTTGAGCCCCTAATATTACTATTAAGGGTGTAATCTCTCTTTGGCCTCCCCGTGGCTCAGTGGACAGAGAGCTTTGTGATCTCTCGGCTCGCCAAGAAGGTCGGCGGTTCGATTCCCAGCGGGGGAGACATATTTAGGTAGTAGTTATTTAAAAAAATAACGACCGTGGTGGCACTACCGCGTTGTCTAAAAAGCGTGCTGTGAAATGCATAACCGCACGTTTCAGTGCTTGGACAACGTTGACGGAACAGGGGAACGATGGGTTAAACCTCCTAATAACCCGACACCCACGGTACTCTGGTATTTCGGCATATGCCTTCGTGGGATGTCAAAAAGATAAAAAAATAATTGATGGTCAAAAATACAGAATATGATGACGTTCTTAGTCCATTTTAGGGAAGAAAAATTCATATTAACATGTGTTCTAAACCCTTAACTTTTTAAGCTGCAGGGTGTTAAAGTTTAAGAAAAAATCGTATTCTTTATCCTAACTTTAAAACTCTTTAAATATTTTTATTAAATTTGGCACGCACCTACTCAGCACCAATAGGCATTTTTTATTGTAAAATATTTTTAATAATTTCTACCGGTGACATCTGTACGGGATGTAAACTGAAGATTTTTTAAAAAATATATGGTACGCCATTGCTCTAAAAAAATATATATTTTAAATATTCCTATTTATTTTTTAACAAATTTGACTTCTGATCTTTTTTGTCCGATGCACCGTTTTCGCGTAAAAAAATAAAAACCGTTTTTGATGCATGTTTGGTATAGCGAATTATTTTTTTAACTAGTAGGATAGTGCCCTATTTTTATGTATTTTTATGCGAGAACAGCGCATCGGAAAAAAAAGCTAGAGATCAAATGTGTTGCAAAATAAATAAGGATTAAAAAAATTGATTTTAATTTTTGGAAAAAGCAATCGCGTACCATATTTTTTTTAAACATCAGTATTTCTCCCATACGGACGCCACTGGTAGAAATATTACAAAGCTTTCACATTAAAAAATCCTATTGGTGCTTAATACATGGGTGCCAAATTTCATTAAAATAATCAAAACAGTTTTAAAGTTATGATAAGAATACGATATCTCTTCTTAACACTTTAACACCCTCCAGCTTAAAAGTTAAGAGGTTTAGGACATATGTTAATATGAACTTTTATTCCTAAAATGGGCTTAAAAATCATATCCTATAGTTTTAGCCATCAATTACAATTACACCCTGTATATTGATTTATTTAAATATTGATATTTTTATTAATAGTTTTTTTGGTACACGCCAAATCGGATAGTTTTTCTAAAACAAAAATAAAGAAAAACCCCCAAAAAACCCACAAAATTTAAAATAAGTAACTAGAGAACTAACAATCGACGTTTGGATGGCAAGTTTGCCAGTTGTCGAGGATAAAATTAAATAAAAATTTAAAAGGTAACCTAGCTCTAGTTTTAAGGAAATTCCAAAACACTTTTGGCATTCATATAAACATTCTTATTTTAAATCTTGCTTACCTTTATTTTTAATGTATACTTTTTGAAATTGTGTATAATCATATTGGATAATGTTGTGGACACCTAGTATTATAAAGAAGTTATACATTTTGGGAATTTTAAAAAATATACATTTTTGGGAATTTATAATATAATTGGGTTACTTTTCATTGATAGGAAATTTGGTACATAAAAACAATACGTTGAAGTGTCAAGGTTTAAAGTAGAAAATCAAACAATTTTTCTGGGTTACTCTTGTAATAATAAAACAAGAAACATTAAACAAGCGGAGTTGCCTAGGAAGTGCAAAACAAATACAGGAAAAATTGAATCTTTAAAAGGGAACAAAATTTTAAGACAGGAGTAGATAGAATCCATGACTTCGAAAAAATGCTGGGTGTTCCCCATTGTCCAAAGGGTTTAAGGGAAGAAAGGGGGATGTTATTTGACAATATTTTACTGGTAAATTGTGTAATTTTATTTGGTGCAAAATATAATATTTTTTATTTATTTTTAAAAGTGAGTTTAAAAGTGCCCAATACCCCATCCGAGTTGCAGCACGCCGAGGCGAGCGTGTTTGGACTAAAGAAAAATACGTTGTCTACATATATTAGTTTTACACAGAAATTAGGGAAAATGGCATGGAATTTCATTATTTTTTTATCTCTCAAACCAGGTATTATAATATATATAAATGGCACAACCTGCATCGAGATCGTTCCTACAGACTAGAGCCTAAAATTTTTAAGGTTCTGGCCTATAATAATAACTTTAAATTTTTTTATTTTTATTTTTAATTTTATCATGACAACGGTGGTAGACTTGACACCTAAGCGTCGATTTTTACTTTTCCTGGTTACTTATAAATTTTTTTATTTATTTTATGGGGTTTTTCTTACATGTTTGTTTTAGAAAAACCGATCAGATTGTACTTCGTACCCAAATAAAAACCATTAATGATGAACTAAATATGAAGATCCAATACAGAAAGTACATATCTTCGATTAATATTTGTAGTGGTAACAAAAAAGAAATCAAGAGCTCAAGATACAAAATTAAAAAAAATATGAGATTAATTTTTAAAGCCAGGACTACATAAAAAACTTCTCATTTGATGACAGTTTACGAAAAATATTTTTGTCAGGCAATTAATATTTTTAATGTGATGTTTGCTTAAATTTTCCCATCAACAATTTGCGAGTAATAAAAAAAAATTGGCAAATAGTAGGTATTCTTTGGAGAAATAGGAATAAAAATAAAACTAAAACTCAAGAAAATTCACAGAAAACTTTAAATATCCTCGTAGATATTTTACGGGAGGCTCCACTTTTCCCACGACTTGAACGAAAACTCTGATATGTCTTTTATCAGGAAATTGAAAGACATTTTCAAAAATCTCTTGTTTGTTTCTCGCGAAGAATTTCCAAATGTCGGTATCTTTCCATGGTTGACAACCACATTTTTAGCAGAACCGTCAGTTTCTGAGTTTGGTTTCTGTTCTTCGGATTCTATTGATGGGTTATCGGAAAGGTCGTTATTTTCTGCTTCGGATGACGGAAACTCTATATTTCATTATTTTCTGAGCTACTTTCAGACTCAAAACTTTTATTATATGAAACACTTTTTCCAGGCTGAACATTATTAATTTTCTTCCCAGATGACGTCATCATTGTATTTTTGTATCGCTGTAGGTGAGGATCCGGTTTGTATACACGTATGATGTCTAAGACCAGCCGCACACATCCTACTTTTATCCGGCACCATTCTTGAATGCGATTATATAAGGTCGGCTGATAATAAATTTTTGACACCCTGTTTCTCTCAAATCATTCACTTTTCACTCAGTTAATTCTATGATTTCTTGTAATTCTTGATGAAGGTTTCTTTAGCACTGAACGCAACGGAAATATTAGTAAGAATCGTGTATAAGAGAGCGTTTTAAAATATCGCATACCAAGCAAAACAATTCAATATCTCTGTACATTTTGAACTTTCATCGTTTTTCCGTGTGGTCTTTAATTGAATTTGAAAAAATAAAACTATCTTCTAGGGCAGAAGAACTTAAGCTGAGACGTAATGTGGTAGAACAGTTACTTAGCAAACCTGAGGGCAAACGCTAGGAAATCATTTAATAGGGTGAAAATTACTAATAACTTAAATACCTTCTTCCGGGTACTCACCGAATATGACAAAGCCCTGAGAAAAGCCAAAAGCTTCTCCCCTGTATTTTCTGAAACAAAGGTATATTAATTTTGTTCAACAGTCCCATAAGCTTTGCTGCATTGTGCGCCCCTAAAATATTTATAGTGAATGTATTTTTACCGACTGCAAAAAAAAGGAGGTTATCAATTTGTTCCGTTAATTCTTTTTTTTTGTTTTTTTGGTTTATCTTTGGACAAACCACGAAGGCTAAGAGCCTAAATAACACTAACGTACCATGGGTATCTTAAGTGAGGTAAGAGGGAGTTTGTTGACACGGGACTAAAATACTTGAAGATTTGGGGGAAGGAAAGACCACGAAAGTAAACCGAATTTGGATGGTCATATTGCCGAAAATAATAGTTTTTTTTATCTTTGGACAATCCACGAAAGCTAGGTCTAAATACTAACATACGGTATCTTAAGCGAGGTAAGATGGAGTTTGTTGACACGGGACTTCAATACTTTAATATTTAGAGGAAGATAAGACCTCTGCGGGCAGCAGGTTACACATTCTGAAACTCTAAAAATAAGAGAACGAACAAAGGTGGAAAGTTCGGGGTCTGTCCAGTTGGACCGTATGGCATGCACGCGCCGCACCATGAGTTTCTCTTGTTGGGAACTGTGAGTATAGGAACTATACTGGACAATTCTTCAGAGCAGAAGCTATGGAAGTACCTATAAAAAGCGATAAATCCTCCACAGCTTGACGATGGGCAAGAGAGAAAAGCCTTTCTGTAAGTGAAGGATCATTAATGTGACGAATAGCTCTTCTTTGAATGGAATCAAGAATGCTTAGGGTTGTGGGGACGCCATGCCCCAGATATGAGTACAATATTCCAAGGGAGGTCGGATTTGGGACACATATAAAGTGTATAAATTAGAAGGGGAAAAATACTTTTTGGCTCGAAAGAGAAGTCCAAGCTTTTTTTTGTTTGTGTATGTTACGCGAATACTTCGTCGATTGTGGATCAATTTTAAAAATTACTTTTTATTTGAAAGAGTGCACTTTCGCGGTGGTCCAATAAAAAAACTAAGTCAGGATTACAAGAGAGAAAGGTACATATTGCTTTCTCTCTGCCGTACGTTGTTCTTGCGACAAAGCTGTAGTAGCGCCACCCATTGGTGTAAGGTTAAACAAGTTGCTATTAACATCTTTTAACAAAATTTACTTTTTTACCGAACTGAAAGATCATCTACAGTAAAAAGCACAGGAACTTGTAATTTGATTGATTGACATTGGGAGAACATGGTTAGTTCTGGTTAGTTAAATCTTTTTTATTTTTATTAAGAATTAAAAAAATAATAATAAAAAACTAGGTGTAACCATAAGCCATCAATGTGATAGTTTAACATGACCGTCTGTAACGTTTCAAACCAATCAAATTACTTGTCCCTGTGCTTTTAATGTAGTCTTTGAAATAGGTACTTGTAGTGTTTTTAGTGTATGATTACCGATTTAATAGTAATGATAATAAATTAGATAGCAAAAAAATAAAGTAAAAAGCAAAAAATAAGAACTTTTTAAACAAATTAAACCGACTTAAAAAATAAATAAATAGAACTTATAAAAAGTTAAAAATAATAATTAAAAAAACATTAAAAAATAAAGTCGGATAATAACATAAGCGCAAACTATTAGATTTTAATAAGCAATTTTTTTTTATACCATATGTTATTACCCAACTTCTTTTTTATGTTTTTTAAAATTTATCATTTTTAACTTTTTAGTTTTATTTATTTTTTTAAAGTCGGTTTAATTTTTTAAAAGTTTTTATAATTATTCTATAGCATGTTGCTGAAATTATTTGAGACACCTCAAATACATTTTTCATCTTTCTGTTTAAAAAAATAAAATTATCACCGATGATTGTCTTAAGCGTTACAACAGCACAGCGTAAACTTTTAATAGCACGAAATTTAATTACCCTTTAAAGGCAAATTAGTCGGTTAATGCGGCTCTTCATTGCCTTTAATCTAATAAGAAGCAATTTGAGACGCTAACAACGTTAATACTGAAGCTCAATTTCATAAACATTGATTACACGGGTTAATGTCGGCCGCAACGAAATTTTTTATGGAACATACATTGTTTGAAGACTTTACAAAGGGAACATGGAAGGGTGCACTGGAAAGTAAGAGGGTATCTAATGTTATAATTGCGTAATGGGCGACTTCTTATGGTAATGGACATGTTCGTGAGCGGGTTACATTCCACTGTTCATAAGCGCCTTTTTGTTTGCGTTTTATTAGTTTTTTCTTTATTTCCTCTAGGCTCTTATGAAAACAAAAAGGTCTTCGTTCGTGCATAGCCACCTTCCCAAATTGGCGCACAACACCGCATTAAAATTTAAAATATGACAGATTTGTCAAAGTCAAGCGTACTTTTCATCTTATGCAAACTCATAAATAGTAAAGTTTGATACCCAATTTTGATTTTATTACTAAAGTTAAAACTCATTTAAAAGAATCCAAAGATCTTTGCGGTGTAAACTAGGCTATCAGTCAGTAGGTAGCTAACCCACAATACACCAAAGATATAGGTTAGAAAATTTTATTACCGTTTTATGAAAAATATTAAATTTGTTGAAAATGATGTTTTCCACTGTAAACAACGTATTGAAAATGCTTTGGTTTATTACCTAGTGATAGTTTTCTTTGTCTAAATATGAGGCATCAAGTAAGGTAGAAAAAAGGTGAGTTTAAATGTCTTATATTTATATTTGTTTCCCTTTAAAAATTTTGATATTTTTAGCTTCTAACAGAGATTGCAAGAAACATATAGTCATTTAATGACAAGGCAACTAACCCAGGAAACCCATGAAATGCATCAAAACTTAAGACCATGTTTAGATAACAGACAAAGAAGGTCCTACAAAAATACCCCATAAAATTTTGCCTAAACACTGATTAATAACTTGCCTATTGTTAATTTTAAAATGAGTGCACTTGAATATGGAAAGGTATTATTTCATTGCTGTTTTAAATGGAAGAACAAAAGCAACTGTGAGTAAAATTTGCATTAAAAGTATACTAATATTTTCATAAAATTATTTCAATTATCCATGAGATACCGTCCCAGTTTCTTTAAAAAGATATTCAATTTTACTTTTTGTATTCGTGTCTCTTCTTCCTTTTACCAGTTCACAGCTCGAAAACCCTTACGTAACTAAACCTAACCTAAACCAATGATCTTTTCATAGGAGCAATATTCTCTTTTACTTAATGGCTTTTAATCTTTCTTTTATAATTTATATACTCTACAATGTCCTAAGTTAACCCTGCTAATGCTAAAAGTTAAAATAATGCTCATTAAACTCGTATTAATGTTTAGAGAAAAACCTACGTTTGCTTATTTAAACCTGAAATTTGTATTTTTATTTTTAGGTTACTGCCAGATTGTAAAATTATTTGTACTATACGGAAAACACTAGAAAGTGTCTGGATTTAATTGGTTTTTCAAGCTGGTGTATTATTTAGGAAATATATTTTATATAAACTGGGAGTATTTTCAAGAGCTTATCTGCAAAAATATTCCAGGACAAAAACTTAGTGTTTATAAAAACAACGTTTATTTACTTAAATGTACTTTTTTATTGTAAACCTAAGAATTAAAATAAGGACAACAAAATATTATTGATTGTTTTTATTATTTTTTACAAATTACAGAAGCTTGGTAATTTATGTGTTAGTCATGTTGGGCATTATTATTTCGATTATTCGATCATTTGATATGATTCTTGAACCTTTATGCAATTTTGTCTTCTGGCATGGTCCTAAGGGATATTCGTTGTCTTCTAGAGTCCTACAAATAAAATTATTATTATTAAATAAAAAAAAGAAAACAACTAGCAATAAAAGGTTTTGATAATTTAGGTACTCTTTGTTTAAAATCATGCAAGTAACAAATGTGTTTTGCTATCTTTGGGTACCTATTTATTTCAACTAATAATAATTACCGATATGTACTGACAATTTATAGTAATTCTCTTGAAAGGGAGCAACTATGATTTTGCCCAATATCAAAAACATTCCTATTCTCACTATATTCCCCCGTCTTTTTGCACAAAATTCTTAATATAACAGTAAATTAGAACATACTATTTAATTAAGCAGCAAAAAGAAAATAACCAGCCCCTTTTTTTATTAGTTCTGTGCCCCTGTATATCAAATTTGGTCAAAATGGGGGTTGCTCCAACTTTCGAAACAATTACCCAATTTGCATAAATAAGACAAATATTTTTTAAAATATTACCTTTTTAAACTAAAAAGAAATTTACCATAAATGTTTTTTTCTAAATATGAGTTTACTTTAGTTTACTTACCTTAAGTGATATTTTAATGTAGTTTGCTAATCTCCATTTCCAGTCTTTGTCCTAATCTAACATTCGGTACAAGTACCTAACACTCAATAAAGGCCTTCTTTTAGAAAGTATAAATGGAAGATGGTATAAAAGTTATATGCAATAACTTGTTAGTTACTTTTCAAAGCAATAAGTAATTTTTCATAGTTTTTCTTTTCAATCTATATTTTGACAACTGACATATTCATTTTACTCCAAATGAGCTTCAGGCTAACGCTTTCACGCACTTTTGCGCTTTTGCGCCGACGGAGCTGCAGGAGATCGCTTCACGAACCTTTTTGGTTATAGGTTATGTGATTTAGAAACTATTTTGCTTACAAATGATTATTCTGGCTGCGGAGGAAAATGTTAATTATTTATTTGCTTCTTGTATTTCAATTAAAGTGTATACTTTGTTTTTAATAGCTTAGTTAACTGATTTTCAACTTTAATTTCACATTAAAGGAATTTTTAGGTTATGTTATGACTTTGAATTTTGTCAGATGTCAGATGGTAATACAGATTTCTGTTTTATGACCGCCTGTTTTAAAAACAAGTAGAAGATTATCTCGTTCGTTAAAAAAAACAGATGAAGGTTATACGCTCCCGGAACGATATACGTTCAGCGAACGAATGAGTTTAATTTAATTCCACTGTTCATAAGCGCTCCTTTTGTTTGGCGTTTCTATATGGTTTTTCTTTCTATTTCCTCTGGGCTCTTATGAAAACAAAAGGTCTTCGTTCGTGCATACACCTTCACAAATTATGGACAACACACATTAAAATTTGGGGTAAAATATGACAGATTTGTCAAACTCAAGTGTACTTTTCATCTTATGTATACTCATAAATAGTAAAGTTTGATACCCAATTTTGATTTTATTACTAAAGTTAAAAACTCATTTAAAAGAATCCGCTAAAGATCTTTGCGGTGTAAACTAGGCTATCAGTCAGTGAGTGGCAACCACAATATAAGATATAGGTTAGAAAATTATTCCATTTTATAGAAAATTATTAAAACTCGTTAAAAATGATGTTTTCCAATGTAAACAACGTGTTGAAAATGCTTGTTTATTACCCAGTAGTAATTTTCTTTGTCTAAATATGAGGCATCAAGAAAAAGGTAGAAAAAAAGGTGAGTTTAAATGTCTTATATTTATATTTGTTTCCCTTTAAAATTTTTTTGATATTTTTAGCTTGTAACAGAAGTGCAAGGAAACATATGAGTCATTTAATGACACAGACAACTAACCCAGGAAACCCATAGAAGTATCCAAAACTTAAGACCATGTGTATAGGCAACTAACCCAGAAACCCATGGTAAATGCATCAAAACTCAAGACCATGTTTAGATAACAGATCAAAGAAGGTCCTACAAAAATACCCCATTAAATTTTGCCTAAACAATGTGTTGCTACACTGATTAATAACTTGCCTATTGTTAATTTTAAAATGACGTGCACTTGAATATGGAAAGGTATTATTTCATTGCTGTTTTAAATGGAAAATCTAAAGCAACTGTAAGTAAATTTGTATTAAAAGTATAATAATATTTTTATAAAATTATTTGAATTATCTATGAGATACTGTCCCAGTTTCTTTAAAAGATATTCACTTTTATTTTT
>JACEGR010004342.1:0-88782 GCA_014170235.1 Listronotus bonariensis
AGAATCGGCCTGCTGGTCAGTGTTACCCATATATATATAACCAATATATCGAAGGTTAAATTTAACCAAATTATCACACACTCCACAAAACAAGAAAAAGTGATCAAAACGCGTTATGGCACTAAAATAATTCAAAGAGAACACCGAACACACAGGACAGAAATAACGCTAACGCCGGTTCTGCTGAAATATGGCCGACAAGCACCACGTCAGCCAAGGATTTTTGATATTGCGCAAACTCGACCACGCGTTTAGAGTTACTCTTGCTGGCGTCATTTTATGATTTGAGATCACTTTTGAGAGCGGTATACAGTGTTTATATATTGGTTATATATATATGGTGTTACCACACCTAGTCATTTGTACTAGATCTAGTACTTTTTAATAGAATCTAGTGGTCTAGTACGTACTGATCAAAATCTAGTACGTTTTTTAAAATTCAGTGGCTCATTTACCAAAAGGCTGAGTAGGCGGAAGCCTATGGCGGCGGCAGAGGTAAAATACAATCGGGACTTAATAAATATTTTTTGATTAAAATTTAGTACGTAGAATTGAAAGAAAAGAAGGTGAGGACCTTTTTTTTATTTTTATCGGAAAAACAGTTAAACAAAGGGACGGCAAAATAAAACAGCCTACGGGCGGTTGTTACAAGAGGACAAATGGACCAAAAGTTTCTGAATTTTTTAGGCTTAACCTTATTTGTCACATTTAGTACATTCTAGTACTCTTTTTTCTGGAATCTAGTACTTTTATAAAAATCATTGGTGCAACCCTGGACGTGGTGCTTGGCCATATTTCAGAACCAGAGTGGCTTTCCAGTGACGCAAATAGAACGCTCCCGAGCAGCTCAGGAGCGTTTCGTTCTACTTTATGGCGTTCCAGTGACGGAAAGTGTTATGCACCTGAGCTACTCCGTTGGTCTTTCCCCTTGCCCCTCATGCACCAACCCCTCTTTTGGTTTTTGTGCTTCACACATGTTTTTTTATGGTTAAGGATGGATTTGTTAAAATTATTTATTTAAAATGGAATGAGATATTTAAAAGAAATTATTATTATAAAGCCAAGAAAGGTTAAAAACAACGAAATTTCAAAATTTCTTAAAGTATTTCTCTTTCTCTTGTCTAAGGATGCGTTCCAGTGACTAACTTTTAAGAGCAGTTCAAGAGCTTCAAGCCCTGGAGCGTGACGCACAAAAATTTTCGTCACTGGAAAGACCCTCCGGATGCAAAACTGGTTATTTTGTTGGAGCTAGCTCCTGAAATACTGCAACAGTGCCCTATAAATACCAGGGTAGCACTGAAAATTGTAGTAATGATAGTGCACCATTACAAACTTAATTACCATGCCACACTGCAACACTTAACATTTCCAAGACTTATTTCAGAAAGTTAGTTTGTTTTAAACACCGAACTTTAAGAAAATGAGGTTGATTATTTACAAATCGGACACATCGCCTATTTTATTAAAATTTGATATTAATGTTGTTTAGCTGCCACGATAAATGAAACAGATCAAAAAAATTGCTTTAATGTTAGTTAAATACCAATGTTAATAATATGGTTTAAAAACTATGAATATGCGTTGAAGGTTTATTGCCTTCAAAAATCAAATATTTATTTGCCTGCAACAAAAACGAGTGCTTTATTTAATCAGGATTGGTATGCCGCCATTTTTGTATGCTTGCCGGCAATTCGCCTGCATGTAAAATTTATTGGCAATTAAGTGTTTATTTAGGGTTGACTTTTTAATGCGTATAAGATGTTGGCATAATATTGCCACCAATTGCCAATGCTTTACCATCAATGCCAATATGAAAAATGTACATTGCCGGCAAATAGTGTTTGCTGGGATATATATACGTAGGGTGTTCGAAAAGTTTTGAGATATACGTACATTTATTTGATTTTTTCAAAATAATTTCCACCACATTGCATACACTTTTCCATTATAACCAACCAGTCACTGAAAATAGCTTTCCACTTTTCATTTAAAATTTCAGAGCATATTTTATCCCAGGCCTCCAGTAGCGCGTCTTCAGTTTTAAACTTTTGTCCTTCCAGTTGGCTCTTGACAAAAGGAAACAACCCAAAGTTACACGGCGCCAAGTCGGGGCTATAAGGCGGATGTTCCAAAAGTCTCAAGCCTGCATCTATCAAAAATTGACCTGTAAGTTCAGCTCGATGAGGTGGGGCATTGTCATGATGAAGGTACCAGCCAGCGAGTTGTGAGTTTGGGCGAATCACTCTTAACTTTTGTATAAGTTTTGAAAGGCATACTGTAGTGTACCAGAGAGCATTTACGGTCTTCTGTTCTCGGAGCACAACACGTTCAATTATTCCTCTTGAACCAAAGAAAACAACTATCATTATTTTTGTTTACAGATCTTGATTTGCGAACTTCGGTCGGAGTTTCTACACCTTCGAGAACGCATATCTTATTTTGTTGTTTAGTTGGGACGTCGTAATAATAAAGATAAGTTTCATCTCCCGTGACGATCGACACTATGTCTTTAGATTTACCCTCCTGGAATTTGAACATCATTTTTTACACCAATTCACTCTTTGTGTCTGCTGCTCGGGAGTTAAGTTGTGTGGAACCCAAAGAGTACAAATTTTTCTAAAACTCAAGTGCTCAAGTATAATCGTGTGTAATGTTGCTAAACTAATGTTCAGTGTCTCTTCTAACTATCGATAGGTAATTCGTCGGTTTGTTTCTATAGCTTTTTGGACGGCAGATATGTTTTCTGGGGTAAATACTTCACACCGTCGACCTGAGCGTGAGGCGTCTTCAAGCGAAAACGAGCCCCGCTGAATTTGTTTGTACCATCTGTATATGGTCACACGAGATGGACAGTCATCACCAAGTATAGGTTTAATTTCTTCTAAACACTGTTCTTGAGATCACCCACGTGAAAAGTTGTATTTTAAAATTGCACGGCACTCGATATCCGTCCAAGACGCAATTGCGCTAAAATCGCTGGAGATAAACTGGCGCAAAACTGATAGTTTACTAATAACTATGTACCGTTTTAGTTACAAAGTATCTTAAAACTCACTGAACACCCTACGTATATATATATATATAGATATATATATATATACATATATATTGATATATATATGGATATATATATATATATATATATATATATATATATATATATATATATATATATATATATATATATATATATATATACATATATATATATATATATATATATATATGTATATATATATATATATATATATATATATATATATATATATATATATATATATATATATATATATATATATATATATATATATATATATATATATATATATATATATATATATATATATATACGCATATTCGACACGGTCTGTAGCTGGATAACCATGGGGTTTTTAAAAAAGTAAATACTGAAACATATACAAGGTCGGATAAGGCCACAGTATAAAATTATTTTACTCTATACAGGTTGTCTCAAAAAGTGTGACGTATCCTTTTGTTAATAGTACCAAGTGTCTAATTTTATTCGTTTTTGTGATATTTGATTTTTTTTAAATGTTTTTAAATGCAGGGGTGCAATTAAATTAATTTTATTTTAACAATATAAACTCTTTAAACTTTAAAATTTGTAACAAGATTAGGAAAAGTCTGCCTTATCATACGTAGGAAATATCAAGATCATAGATTATACAGGATGATTAAAAAATAATTTCAATTTTTTAGAAAGTCAAATTGCTATATCTCTCTTATTTTAAATGGAACACCCTGTATTTTTTACACCACATGGTGACAAACCAAATGCTCTTTCAAATGGTTATAGGTTGCCTATACCTATCTTTTATACTTTTTAAGTAAATTCCGTTTTAACATATTTTTATTCCAAATGTCTATTTAAATGTAAGTAGGCTGTGATATAGCTATGCCTATTTACTAAGCCGTTATTGCAAAATGTAAATTTGTTGAAAAAAGCACAAATTTAAAAGATTTTGTATTATCTGCCACTATTTTTAAAATTCACAGATACATTTTTTATTATACAGGTCTGGAAAATCGTTATCGAACCATTGGGATTAACAAGTGGAAAAAGAGAAGGCGATCTTGCCTTAAGATAGAGAGTAACGGAAAATAAGATATTCCCCGATGTTTCAAATGCAATGATGCCAAATATGTATGTATACGCCCACTTTCCTGCAGTAGTGGGGCACATCAACGTCGGTCACCGCGGCCGTCGCCGGGCCCGAGCATTTGGAGAGAGTTCAGTTGCAAGCTGTTTGGGGTATTGCAAACTGCGGCGCTTTCTTTTTAAAATGTTGGTTTATACCGTTGAACAAAGAGTTCAATAATTATGAAGTGGTACTATGCGGGTAATTCAGCAGAAGAAATTAATCGGAAGATTTGGTTGTCCAGCTCAACGCCAGGGAAGTTCAACAATTTTTAAGGAGTTACGTTTCCAAATCGTATAATCAGCGGAAGAGGTACCATAAAATGGCCTCCTAGATCACAAGATCTGGCACCAAATGATTTTTTCTTTGGGGACACGTTAACCAACAAATTTATAGGTATCGTCATGAACGTGCAAATGACTTGGATGAACTCCGCCTCAGTCAGGTTCTTATAGGCATAACACCTGAAATATTTAAAAACACAAAACCCGAATTTTATAACAGGTTGGGATATTGTCTTGCACAAAATGGTTCTCTTTGAGAACCTTATAAACAAAGATTTAAAAAAAAGTCCTCACCTTCTTTTCTTTCAATTCTACGTACTAAATTAAATTAAATTCATAATCATCACACACCCACTTCATTTTAAAAAAAGTACTAGATTTTGATCAGTACGTACTAGATCACTAGATTCTATTAAAAAGTACTAGATCTAGTACAAATGTACTAGGTGTGGTTACCCTGTTGCTCGAGCTCGATCAGCCATAAACAAAGCGAGCGCGTTGGCGCAGTGGTGGGGGAGACAGAAAGGGGAACGGGCGGGAAACACCTCCCACCAAACACTATTTGCCGGCAATGTACATTTTTCATATTGGCATTGATGGTAAAGCATTGGCAATTGGTAGCAATATTATGCCAATATCTTATACGCATTAAAAGTCAACCCTAAATAAACACTTAATTGCCAATAAATTTTACATGCAGGCGAATTGCCGGCAGCATACAAAAATGGCGGCATACCAATCCTGATTAAATAAAGAACGCGTTTTTGTTGCAGGCAAATAAATATTGGATTTTTGAAGGCAAACCTTCAACGCATATTCATACTTTTTAAACCATATTATTAACATTGGTATTTAACTAACATTAAAGCAATTTTTTTGATCTGTTTTGTTTATAATGGCAGCTAAACAACATTACTTTATGTTTTTTTACATAATTTAAAGGAAATGGCCTTTTCATAACATTTTATTGTTAAAAATCATGCAAATAAAAATTAGGTCAAACAAAATGTTTATTATGTATTTTGGAGCGAATAAAAATAAAATGATGGTAAAATTAGCTACGTTAATTTCGACCAAAGGTGACCGGTTTGTGCATTTGTTTTCTACGTGGTTTTCTAGCTTTTTAGTTTCTTTTTAAAGAAAAGAGTTTTTAATAGACATAATCAGTGGCGCATTTACCAAAAGGCTGAATAGGCTGAAGCCTATGGCGGCGTTTTTAGGGGGCGGCACTTTTTTAGGGGCGGCAGATTTAGTACTTATAAATAATTTGTTGGATTTAAAAGATTTGGAACTTTATTTAGTACGTAAAATTGAAAATGAGGACCTTTTTTTTGTCTTTAAAATTAATTAGGAAAGAAAAAAGATTAACAAAGGGCCGGCGAAAATAAAATAGCCTACGGGCGGCAAATTTGTAAATGCGCCTCTGGACATAATTAAATTTATTCATTATCTAATAAGTGTGTGTTGTGTGATTAATTGGTGATGGCTAGTCGAGAAGGCAAGATATTAAAGTAGACTGTTAGGAGCTGTAAATAACATTTTGTTTAAAACTTTATTAAAAGTTTTAAAGACGTGTTAATAAAAAATATTATATATATTTAATAGTTTTTTGACATACCGATAGATGGCGTAATGGACAATAAACTACTACGTTTCTGCAATATCTTCGCTTTTTATCGTTTAAACCCCATTAGACAAAAATAATTTGAGAGCGATCTGCGGTAGGTGATCTCACTTAGCTTTGAAAGAAAAATCTTCGGCTAGTGAAAAATCTGCATCTCCAAGTTGGACAGTGTTCCGAGAGATGGTACTTTGCCATGATATAAAGATAAAGAAGATATGATTTATAGCGAGCTTAAATTTGTCTGGTTCGCGCAGTGACGTCATGTGGTGACGAATTTTTATTTACTCAACAGTAATACATATCTTTCGTCGGTGATGTTGGATTCTAACACTGTTTAATTTATTTTTAGTTGATATATTATAGAGATTAGTTATTTCTTTTTTCTTTATAGATTAAAGTCGTTAATGTGTACTTCTAATTTCTCGTTTCTGTTTAAAATAAAACTTTTTGTTGAATGTTAAATTATATTTACATTCTAAGGAGAAACATGTTTACCGACTGTTGAATGGAACATTCATCAAACTATCAGTCTATTAACTATCATACAATGAATAAATATTGGGAAAAAACTGAAGGAAAGTATAGAAAATTAATAATTCTAATATACAGTGTGTCCGCGCCTAAGTTGTGTACATACATATGGGCAACTTTTTTATTATTAATTTTATGAAAAAAATTATTCCCCATAAAAAGTTCTACAAACCTAAAATGCAAGCAACAATTATGATTTTTTTGAGTGGTATACGAGGTATCTTAAAAAATATGAATTTTCTTCGGGAGAAAAGTACTGTTATTTTTGACAATATAGAAAAATATTTTAAAGAAAAAATGTTTAGTACTCGAAATATTATTCAAATATGCAAACTCGTTCATTGGCAAGAAAAACTTTTTCTTTAAATTTTTATGTTATATGTTAGGTATAACGAGTGATTCTGTTTGCTATTGAGTTGTAAAAATTTACCATATTTTTTATTTTTGAATTCTTAAAAATAAAAGTTACACTAAAGAAGGCTTTCAATAATTTTATTTAAAAAATATATATACAATTAACTAAACACATAACATTATGACTACTACAATTACTTTATAGTAATTCATTGGAAATAACCATAAAATCAAATTGTAAGTCTACAGTACATACGTACACGGATGGACTTTACAATGGGACAAATGGAACAAAAATTTAAATGCTCAAGAAAGTCGTGTATACAACTGCTCTTGCTTCTTAAAAAAAGATTCACATTGAGAAGTTTGTTTTTCTTTGTAGAGGGGCTCCAAAAACTACAAAAATTTGAAAAGGGATCAAGAAAGCTGCCTTTAGTTTTCATATTTTACCAAAACGTAAAATAAAAAAGTTTTTTAGATTTGAATAAGAATCCCATATCTAAAATGTAATATAAAATGAACTTAATTTTTATTTAAGCATCATATTTTTTCGTGTTTTACACCTTTTTTACGTGATTTACCTGGTTTTACGTTTTTTATTTAAATATATGTGTACGTAAAAAATGTGTAAAACATTAATAAAAAAATATGATACTAAATAAAAAATTTGATAATTTTATGTAAACATTCAGATAACGGATCCTCATTTAATTATTTTTTTTTATTTAAAATTTTGCTGAATTATTAAAAATAAAGTTAGTTCTGGTTAGTGAATGTGAATCTTGTTTTTTTAAGAAGCAAAAGCAGTTGCCATACACAAATTTCTTGAACATTTAAATTATGGGTCAATTTGTCTTATTGTAAAGTTGTTGTATGCTACCGAATGTGGTAGTCACCGATAGCACCAACTGTTGTAACTTTATGCCATTACTAAACTATTTTATACGTTAAAGCCTTTAAGTCTCTTTTATAAGAATCCTCTGGAAAATGTTTAGAACAAACGCGTGCATATTTAACATTTATATTGTCTTTTCGTTTGCAAACGTTCACCCACATTTTCTGAAGACTTTCATCTTTTGGAAATCTAAAGAACATTATGTCCTTGTAACTTTTGTTTTGATTATTTGTATTACACATCGCCACTGATCAACGCATTTTGGAAAAAATATTTATAAAACCAGATTAAACCGTTTGAAATACACAAATCTCTCAACAAATCGCACTTTCATCCGCACGTTTAAACCACGTTTAATCTAAATTCGTCACCACATGACGTAGCAAAAGCACAGCGAAGCTCCGCCCACCTGCGCAAGATCATATCTTCTTATTTCTGTGTATCCTGGTACTTTGCATTGCAAGGAAATTGCATGCAGTAAGGAGTTTTTTCCTATTTTAATTTTCAAATAAGATATCGCATCATTTTAGCTTTTAAAAAAAAGTATATGCGACAATTTTCGTCAATAAGACGTCAGCTTGCTGCTTGGGAGTATCTGCATTTGCCCACTTTTGTGTCTTTTTGTTATCTTTTTGCCAATAACTTATTAATGATGGATGCCATCATCTTAAACGCATTTTTTTGCCAATAACTTATTAATGACGGATGCCATCACTTTATCTGCAACACGTGGCCTAATAACGGCCAATTGCCCACTTTCGCGTTTTTTTGATACCTTTTTGCCAATGCCTTGCCATTAAAGAGTGTTGGCAATGCCAGTAAATTAAATGTACAACGCCGGCAAAAAATGTTATATGGGAGCTCATTCTGTTTCAGTCGAACTCATGTGATTTACTAATCTCCCTTCTCTTCTCCAATATGTTTCCGCCCACCGTAATTACAGCCCCATTCTTTCGTGCCGGAGCGGGAGACGTAATCCAGACGAGAGCGTCTGCGGGTCTGCGGTACGTAGATGTCAAGTACAGGGTTGCCGACTTGCCTTAACTTTCAGGGTAAAATTAAAATAATAATAGTAATCTTATTAAACCTTTTTTTACTTTATTTTTGTGGTTTTAGAATGTAATTGTATAATGTATATTTAATTTTTAAAATTTAAGGGCTTTCAGGAAAAATAAAATATCAATTTGGGGCTTTTTGAACTAGGTTTGGGGACAGATTTTTTCGGAGTTGGGTCGACTCATATCTTTCAAATGTCGTTTGCTGTGTTGCAAACTGCTGCTAATCCTGCTTAATTTAGATTTTTTAAAAATTTTGGTCAATATCGTTGACAAAAAGTACAAATTATTAAGTAGTACTATGCTGGTAATTAAGCAGAAATTTGAAACCATCGGCTGTTAACGAAATTGTAGGAAGTGCATGTGTAATGATAGGTGTCACTTGAACCTCCATTAACTAAGAAACGGCATGTCTGTGATACTGCTGCATTTCCGCCCTTTTTAAAAATTTCCGCGCCCTGTTGCCTTGCACTACTTGCACCACCCGGTAGCATATCACCTCAAATGCTTGATTAACCAAAGAGAAACGAATTTAATAACAGATTGAAATATTGTCTTGTTTAAAATTGTGGTCTCTTTCAGAACCATAATAACCTAGATTTTAAAAAGATTTTCCACATTTCATAAACATTTCCGTTAGAAATACTTTTATGTTTTTTTATTTTTTAGAGAATATTTTATTTAAATTTACTTCTTTTTTTTAAAGTTTTGTTAAAATCCAAATGGCAAAAAGAATTATGCTTTTAACTTTTCAGGATTTAATGCATTTAAATTATTATTTTTTTAGGATACTCAAATATTTAATATTTACGTAAAAAATGCACCAAAAAAATTAACTAGGAGTTGCACTCCCCGTGCATGTCTACCATGCTACTGAATTGAATACCATCAGTGTGGCCAGGTGGGTTACGATAAAAATCCCCGCGTGGTTCCAAAAAATCACATTTAAGGGCCGCCTTTTAATTGGCAAAAAATGTATTTTCTACGCCAAAGAAATTAAGAACCAAAAAAAATGTTTACGTAAAAATCGAGAATTTTAAGTAAAATGTAAGTAAAAATAATGGTTTGTTTACAACTGACATTAATTGCCTGATATTTATGTCAGATAGAAATTCTAGCTAATGTGCACGGTCAAAAATGTTGTCTGATATCAAGGTTAGTTTATATTTATAAGGTTGCGACATATCCTCAACTTTTAGGCGGTTCGAGGTCGGGGACGCAAGGAAAGGCAGTTCTCGGAGAAAAGTTGGCAAGACTGGGTAAAAATCAAAGCTAAAGATCAATCCAGTAGGGTCTAGAATTTACGCATTTAATTTTGCATTGTTTTGGAAGTGATATTTGTTGAAAGATGTAATTCCAAATGTTTTTATTTAAATTAAAAGAATTTATAACTTAATAACAATTACGTTTAAACGTTTGTTCTACTAATACAATAAACTGTATATCTCCGGCACTGAACAAAATGGCCGAAAAATGGGAGATGTGACTTCATAACACGTCAAAGCAATGTTCGGGAACGAGCATAATTTCTTTCAAAGAAATTAACCAAATAATTTATTTTCTCCCAACACAATTCTGTTCTATTTTTAGATTTAATCTTTATCGGTTTTCTTTGTAAAACGCTGTTTGTAAAAACATCAAGATTCTCAGAATCCTCTTTGTATTTTTCCGATCTCCAAGTAAAATGATCACTCCTACTTAAATATGGCTGATGCGCCGCGCCAATGGCGCGTAAGAAGGTGTCTCACAGCCCGATGGAGAGCGCAGACTCTATTGGCGGGCATATCACATGCTTTCGGTCTAGCGCATAGAGGGCGGACTCATTCGTTTCCCCCAAAAGAGTAAGTCAGTCGCACTGCAAGTTTCATCGACTACGCATCTCTCGCGAAAAGTCACTCTCGTCAATTTTCGGACGACTCATCTCTCGCGCAAAGGCGCTTTCAAACATTCTTATTCTTTTGCAAATAATTGCAATTCTCTCTCAGGAAAATAAAACTTTCCTTATTCAAATACTCACAAATTCTACATTCAAGTTAGTTATCTCTCTTATTCAAAATAATTCTAACTTAGTATTTCTCTTATGAATACTTTTTCTCAGTGATCTGAAAATTCTAATTCAGTGACAAATACCTTAATTCGTAATAGGTAATAAGTAAAGTGATGTAAAAAAGTGTCAAGGAACATCGACACTGAACTGTGCTAATAAACGTAGCAGGATGCTTTTAGTAATTCTAAAACACTTGTAAATATTGTAAATAGTGTAAAGTCTAAATCAGTTAATTAAACCATAATACAGTCCACAAAAACTCTTTTATTTGGATGTATGGGGAAAAGAAAAGCTCCTACATTTTTGGTCCTTCGAGCCGGATATGCTGTAAAAAACCAGCCAGAAAAATTTCCAACAGTCCTGATTCTTTAAACCTTGAATATTTTTTGCAAAAATTAGCAAAACGTTTCTTCAAACATAAGTGAAAAAATAAACTTTCAACCTGCCTCGTCTCAATACTAAACTGTGACTACAAACCTCTCAAAATAAAAGTGACTCTATTCAAAAACCTTCTTAAATAAAACAATCCGTTAAAAGTGTGATTTAAAGACAAATTAAAGTGAATTTCTCCAGCAGCCTTTTGTGCGTGAAAGTGTTTGCCGTCGGAACTGGAACTCAACAACTTCTACATAAGGTCAGATATATTTTTGCCTTTTTTAAATTTAGTTTTTTTGTTTCTCAATAAAGTTTAATTAGACAATGAACTACAGACTTTAAATATTTTTCTGCAACTTTAATAACCATATTTTTAAAGATAGGTACCTAATGAGAAATAAAAATAATATTTCTAAAAATTCTAATTTTCTATTTTGTATAGTTTTAGATATTTTTTAATGCTTTTGTGATTATTTTTACATTCTAATAAGTGCTCCTTTCATAAAAACATTCTTCGTCTTCTCTTTGTATGAGAAAATAAGTTAAAATAGGTATTTTAATTTCATTTATTTTAATTTAGTGAATTTAATATAGTAAAAAATGGAAGCTCTAGTTAAATCTCGTACAAAATATAAGGCCTGTATGACCAGAGTGGATTCTTGGTTTTCAAAACATAAGGATTTGGAAAAAAATTCTCTTATTTTTAAGATTCGTGAAAATCTGTTGACTGAAGCTTTCAAAAATTATTCCGGGGGCAACTCCGATTTTGACGAAATTTGGTATACGGAGGTTTTTGGGGCGCGGATCACGAATCTGAAAGAATTATTTGGCGGAAACGTTTCGTTCTCGAGATATCCATTATCAAAGTTGGTATTTGAACTAACCTTATTTTTACTGTATTCCCCCTTCTTTTTGCACACAATTCTTGATTTTTACACTAAATTGACATACCATGTTTCATATGCACCTTTTAAATACTTGGTTTTTTATTTATTTTACCCGTTTTTTCCATTTATTTACGAAATCCATTGTAGCAACGTCGCGGTCATTTTATTACTAGGGATTTTTTCCGCCCAAGGTTGCCCACTGTGAAAAAACAAATGAATGGCGCCACACCTTACTATTTGAATTTGAAAACTTGATTTATTTTTAGTTTGGTTACACTTCAGAAGTTTTAAAAGACATGGAAGCCAAAAAAGTACTTAATATTGAGGAAAAAATGTCAATTTATTACAAATATATGTATAGACCAAGTAAGGATTAGCTTATTATACATTTTGGTGTAGTATTTGCATAAATAGGCATATATATGTATATATATATATATATATATATATATATATATATATATATATATATATATATATATATATATATATATATATATATATATATATATATATATATATATATATATATATATAATGCATTTAAATAAAAAACAAAAAATTTACATTAATTTTTAACGCCTTAAAAATTCGTCGATCCTCTTTTCCCATAACGTGGAATATTCGACCGAACTTCTCTCCAGACCCTCTCAATATTCTGAGTATGAGCACCTAAAAAAACATATACATGAATTAGTTTTATTTGTATCAATTTTTTCTTAAAAATTGACTAACCAGTTTGTGGATCTACGAAGTTCAAACTGTGGTTCACGGTTAAATGACTAAAGCCATGTTTGTCGACGTTTCTATATGATCTCCAGCAATCGGATATAACAGTTGTTCCTTCATTTATCCACTCATTTATTACTTCTATTAAAGTTTCTGCGTTCCGATTCGGGACTGGTACCAAAAAATCTTATTACTACCCCGTTCAAAACCCCCAAATACCCATTGACCCTCAATAATCCTTCCCCTTTCTTCTCCCAAATTTTGCTTCGTCAATTTCCACATATTTTCCCTGACCCCCAGTTTCGCTGAGTTCTTTTGGCACCAGCTCATGCATATCTTAAAGAATACATTAAAAATTAAAATTTGTGTTCACACATAATAATTATTCATATAATTACCTCCCTACAAAAATTACTCCAATCCACAATTGATTGGAGGCCTAATTTTAATTCTTTCTGCATTATCCGCACCCTAGGGTGAGGAAGCCACAAACTGGCATATTTTTTGAACTGGCAAATGTGACTCAAAGAAGGTGCCTTTTTTCCGCTTTGTCTAAATTTACACAGTGATTTCTTCTTGTTGCTGCTTCTTTGATATTTTTTGTTACAAGAAAACATCAAAGATGTTTTATTTAAACCGCAAACATTTCCACATTTGGGGCAAGATCGTGTTTCTTTTAAAACGCCCAAATCTATTAAATAATTAATTAAATTCTCTTGATTTGTAATGAACGTTAAAAAAGTAATAAGCGAAAACTCCATTTTAGCTTGCTTTTTGTTACAAAACTAAATTATTTAATTTCAAATTCAAATATCAAACTGTGGCTCCATTCATTTGTTTTTTCACAGTGGGCAACCTTGGGCGGAAAAAATCCCTAGTAATAAAATGGCCGCGACGTTGCTACAATGGATTTCGTAAATAAATGGAAAAAACGGGTAAAATAAATAAAAAACCAATTTTTAAAAGGTGCATATGAAACATGGTATGTCAATTTAGTGTAAAAATCAAGAATTGTGTGCAAAAAGAAGGGGGAATACAGTAAAAATAAGGTTAGTTCAAATACCAACTTTGATGATGGATATCTCGAGAACGAAACGTTTTCGCCAAATAATTCTTTCAGATTCGTGATCAGCGCCCCAAAAATCCCCGTATACCAAATTTCGTCAAAATCGGAGTTGCCGCCGGTTTCTAGAAAATTACCTAAATGGCAAAAGGTAAGAAAAGCAACAATAAATTCTAAAACGTATAAACATTTTATGTGTGACAGATTTTAAATAAATGTTTTTGTGCCAGAGAACTATAAATGGAAACAAAAACTTATTTTCATTCTGCCCGAGACAGTAATCGGAAAAAAAATTCTGTAGTTTCTTTTTGCACATGGTGTTCAATAAAAATCACGAGACAACTACTAATTTCCAAAGAGTCTCTGTTTCCTATATACTTATGCCACATATAGCAAAATGCCTTCTTTGATATCAAATTAAAAACTGTAAAATTAAATGTGGGTACCTTTAATTTATAATAGGTGACACCGACTTCTGTTTTTGGTACTGGCAATACCTGTTATAAGTCGAATACTGCTGCGCAAAATGAAGCATTTTCTTTGGCTTTCTCTTTATTGGCATTCTTAGGACTTCGAGCTAAATTCTTGTTTTCTATATGCTATTGATATGCTTGCTCCATTGCAACTTTTTCCTTAAGCAAACAATTTTCGTAGCTATGACAAACGTCACGAGGTAAAAAAAGACATATTAAATTCGGTTGTAAAAAGGCGTCTATACATACCTTCTGTAGTTTTTTTTAATGTTATTGTCCAGACATTGTTCTTCATACAGAGCATATATTTTACAAACATTAAGTGTTGGCAGTAAGTATTTTTGCTCTGTTTTTTTCTACAGTAATGGGTATCAACCGTTTTAAACATCATAATGTGATTGCGAACTGACTGTTTGACTCACTCGTCCAATATGGAGTTATACATGTTTTACCTTTTTGATCTTTTTTAACATATCCAGCAGATTTCATTTTGTCAAAAACTTTTTTACTCTTCGGACACTAATAGATAAAGTATTTAAAAAAAAATGTTTTGCAGGCTTGGATTCTTCCGTTTGTAAATGGTAAATATAAGTAAAATTTATTTTTTACTATTATGGTCGTTTTTATCGTGTTTATCGCTATTTTTAGTTTTACGTTTTCAACATCTCGCCTTTCTGTTGCACTGAACATATTTTGATATATAATTCGTTTGACGATTTCTTTGTTCCTCTTTTACTTTTTTAAAACATTTTAATCTACAGTTATTGCAACTAGCTTTAATTTTTCTTCCAGGTCTTTATTTGCCTTTCCAATCCGTATAAACTTTTCCACTGTTTCTTAGGTTCTTGGTTTTATTTCTTTGCTAATTATCTGAATTTCGAACAAGCTTACGTACTTTTCTTTTTTTTGTCGGATCCGACGATAAAGTTAAACCATGAGAAAGAGGGTCTTGCAACTTTATTTTCTTTTTTGGAATTTTAAAATTAGGGTCTTCATGTTTATAATCATCTTCAAAAGGATCCGTTTTAGGTGAAGAAGTAGTCAAATCGTTATCCAAAGTATTACAAATTTTAGGTTTACGTGTTACTACAGATTTGGTTAGGTTTATTGCATGGAAATGGAAATTACGTTTTGGCTTACTGGTGGCCTTCTTATTATATCCTAAAATTTAAAGTATACATTGTTTTATATGTTTGCTACTTTTTTGAACTTTGTTTATTTACTAAGCAAAAACAGTTAAAGATAATAATTTTTACATTTCTATCTTACCTCTTTATTGGCTATTTAACGGTAATAGAGAACAATAAATGTTTAAAAAAAATTACCCTATTTATCTTTCAATTTACCTCCACTTTTTATTACTATTAGGTAGCCCTTAAAAAGTACAAAACAAAAGTACACAAAAAACAAAATCGAATATCCCTTTTGCCGTCTAACCTACTATGGACCAAAATGCACCCTGTGTGATATTAAAAAAAAACGATTTATTAGTTATTTTTATCCCCAAGGCATAAACCAACATTACACCTCAAAAATAAAGCTGAATTAGAATGGGATTATATCGTGAGTTTAAGAGTTTACTTGGTACACATCCATCTAGTACGATGAGTTTCTGACTTTGCGGTACAAAGGGCACTGGGCATTATCTTGAAAATATTATGGCCTGCTCCAAGTAGTCCTACGACTACTGACAGTCTAAATTCTTTTAGGCTTAAACATGACGATCGTCTGGAGCGCTTTTTGAAAATAATATGGGAATTAACAATCGCCATATCAACAAGATACCAAAAATCCGATGCCACCACTTTTTCGATTTTCTGTCAATTTCATAAGTAGATTTCATTATGCCAGTTTATCCACGTATCCCATGTTTCTATTGTAATCAACAATAGGAAGCGGACAAATTCTTTTATTGTACCATCATTTGTTTTGCTACTGATAGACGGATCTGAGTAGTTACCAAGTAAATGAACGGCTTTATTTTCTTTCCATTTTGCATACACTATACTATCTTTACTTAGTCTCCAATCAAATTCTTCTCTGCTAAGATGTTAATCATCTTTCATGTTATTAGGTAGGCCTTTCTCGTACGTTTTACTGTCCCAGAAGCATGTATTAACTGACTTTGAAGCAACTTTTGAAAAGGCATAGAATTAAAATAGTAGTCAAAATCAATGTGGTGCCCTTTTCTGATAAGATTATGTGTCAGGTCTGTAACTACTCGAGCGCCCAAGTCCTTTTCCGCAGTATCTCCAATTTTTCCGGTATACATTTGAAATTCACAAAGATTGCCTGATTTATCTGCCCTAACCCATACCTTATACCCGGGTTTTATCGGTTTCATAGGCATGTATTGCTTCAAGCAACTGCATCCTTTAAATCTTATCATGGGTTCATCTATAGCTTGATTTTTGCTGGGTTTGTATGAGTTTAAAAAGTTTTCGATATCTTGTTGATAAGGACGTAATTTGTAGAGCTTGCCGATATTTAGAATACTTTCTGGAGGGTAAAACTAAATTATCATTCAAATGAATGTTAGAAACTAACCATATAAACCGATCTCTAGGCAAAATTTGACTTATAAAGTTATCCCGAAGTTCTGGACGAGAAGACCAATAGTTCCTGTAACTTGGAAGCTTTTTAATTCTTATTTAAATGTTTGCAGAAAAAAATGCCTTCAATTCTTTTGCGCTTGTTGGTTTAAATAAATTTGGGTTTCCATACTTCTGAAGAGCATATAAATTTGTTTGGAAAAACATGAACTAATATTTCAGAAAATAAATAAAGAAATACTTCAGTTGGCGACTCTACTTCTTTAAGTATATAAGAACCATATTCTTCTGAATACTGTTTAATATTTTCTAGACAAAATTCTGTAGACTGTGTCCAAATAGTTTTATTAGCTAACTTACGATGCCTAATTGTCGAAAGATGCAGTTCGTCTTTACTATCCCATTCATAGTTATTATTACTGTTGTCTTTTTTATTTGGAACGTCGTAGCTCCCCGTTTTTAGAAAATCGATGGGCATAATTTCTATATCTAATAACTTAACATCACATGGATTTTGACCCGCTGAATTCGAATATCAAACTTGCTTTTGTGTCGGAAGTGACAGAAATTTGTCATAAACAATTTAATTGTTTATAAGGCTCTAGCTAAGGATATATCACCCCTGGGACACTGAAGCACAGCCTGTAAATCATATGTAATAACTTTTTAGTATCGGTTATATTAAGGCGATCAAAATATTTTTCTTTCCGACACAGCTCTTTTTCCTAAAGATGCGTTTCGAATTAATTATTTTTTTCTTTGCTTGGCCAGTGGCGTTATTATAGAAAGTACAGAGATCGCAGTGATCCTTTCTGGGCTGAAAAACCTAACTGAGTTGTAAAAACTTTATAATACGTGCAGTATTTGCCAAAAATTCTGTTTTTTTCTTTGTATTTGGCTGTTTTTAAAGTCTTTGAAAAGATCTGCCATACTTTTTCCACCATCTATATACTTCCGCAATGTAATAGCTCATAGGTAAGTAATGTAATTTAATTTGTGGTATTAAATTAATGTGATTTTTTATATCTTGGAGAAGGTGTTTGTCGATTTCCGTATGAGAGCTGTGCTTACCTCGGTAATCATCAAAATCACCAAACCATTCTAATCTATTTTTGCAACAGTTGTTCGAATCATACGATCGAGGTGTAACGTTTTCAGTACTTGAATGTATAAATAAGCGCTATTTGTTGATGCCTTCAAGCTCCCAAAACTTATATATAAATATTTGAGCCCTTTCATTCTCACTAATTTTTTCACTGTATTTAAGTCGATATTTTTCAGGGCAAGATGCTTTGACATTACGAGCTGCAAAAACTTTCATAGATTTCGACATAGACACATAGGATTGGCCGGTATTCCGTTGGATTTAGTTGGTGATGTACCATCTTCTGGAATGAATCCGAGTAACTAGATAAAGAATCGGTTGATAACGAGGAACCACTGGATCTGTCACTTCTTGAGCTGTTATTATATTACTTTTCTTTATGAAGTTTGTTTATTTTGTAGGTTGCATCAACATCGCTTATATCTGCTTCACTCTCATTGATTGGTGATAGTTCACTTTTTTTCGTAGGGTAATGTAGATCTTAGTAGGGAATTTCGGCTAAACATTTTTTAGGCTCATTGCAATATATAGGAGTAACGTCGTTCTTCTCTTAGTTCTTTGCGAATATTAATTCCTAAAAGAAACAGATAAAATAAATAACGACAAAAATGTAAAACACGCATATATAAATGATTTTACCTTTTTACATTCAGATGTATTCATGTATTCTTTGGTTAAACTTTCTTTAGGAGGTTTTGGGCTTGCGTTCGTGTTCTTTTCATGGTTTTAATCAGATAGATCAAAATACTATTACTTTAAATAAGGTATTTGTGATAAAGAAATAATTAAAAAGTTAATTATTTTAACCAAAAAACTGTAGCATAACTGGTACCCAAATAAACTGTCTATATTTTCACTTAACGCGTATCTTCCGGTTCCTTGATTAAATTTAAAATATTTTTTTCTCTTGACTTTATCCTATACAACAAAATAAGATTAAAATGTCTAATCCTGTTAAAGCACTAAATCAAGATATAACGATGCAATCAGCTAATTACCTCTTTTATTTTATCAAAAAAGACACATGTCAAAATAAATAAAACAATATACATAATTATTTAGGGTATGGTCCGAAATTGATTTGCGGCAACCACAAAAATTGACACTAGTGACAGTTATCAACCAAAAAATTCCTGAAAAAGTGGTTACTAAAGGAACACTCTGGTTTGTTTTGGTTGTGAATTTTGACATTTACAATTTCAGAAATAATTGTTTATATTTTTTATTTTTTTCATTTTTATATTAATTTCTAATTTGATTGTGGGCAATTTTGATATTGTTTATTGCATCATGGATTATGGATAATTATCAGGGTCAGGCAGCATTGGTTTTCTATCAGCTGCTGCTTAATGCCAGCTCTGAAGAGTCCGATGAGGAAGAGGTGGTTGAGGTTGAAATGCCTCCAACCCCAAGAGGACCCCTAGGTATAAGCAACATAAATTTAAATTTAGGATATCTCTAAAAAACATATTTATGTTCCAGTTTTACGACCAAGGATTCAAACCTTTGTGGCAGAAACGGTGCATAACTATACAGATAACGAATTTAGAGAGCACTTCAGAATGTTTGGGCCAACTTTTAACCATATACTTTCTCTAATTGAAGGGCAATTAACCCATCAAGAAAGTAGTGGTCCTCATCCTGTGACAGCAAAAACCAACTCCTTTTTACAATATGGTATTTTGCAACTCCAGATTCATATAGGTAAGTTTTATAAATTATAATAAATAATAATGATGTGTATAATATTTAGTTATTGGTTTTATAAAAATATTTTATTGCAATTGTTTGTTTTATTTTCAGGTCTATTTGCAGTAGATTTAATTTAGGCAAGGCAACCAGTTAAAGAGTTGTTAGAAGAGTGGCGGAACTTCTCATAACATTAGCCCCTACATTTATTAAATGGCCTGATGAAAATGATGCTGAAAACATTAAAAACTCTTTTCAACAAGTGGGTTTTCCACATACGATAGGGTGCATAGATGGATGTTACATACCGATACCAATTCCATCAGAAAATGGACTGTCATATATATGCAGGAAGAGTTTTGCAGCTTTAATCCTTCAGGTAAGAATTTAACGTCAGCTCCACATTTTTGCTTAGACCAATCAAGCAAACAAGTGTCGAGTCAACATAACCACATTAAACCTTTTTCGTCCTAATGCCCAGTTTTATAAGTCCTCTCCTGAGAGTTCTTTTATTCAAGTTGTCACTGAAAAGAAACTCGGGTTGGAGTAACTGGGCCCAACAACACTGATAAAACTACATATTATACGTATGTCTTAACCCATATATTTTGTAGGGTGTGTGTGATCATCGAATGATGTTTACCCACTGTTATGTCGGAGAAGTGGGATCAACACATGATGCGAATGTGTTACAGAGAAGTGAGGTATATCAATACCTCACCCAGCTTCGACAAGAAAAATTTCCAAATAACACCCATTTAGTTGGAGATAAAGCCTACCCTATTTTGCCCACTCTGATGGTACCTTACAAAGATTTTGGGAACCTGAATGAAAGACAAAAAAATTTAATTTTCAACTATCTCGTGTAAGATGTACTATCGAAAGAGCTTTTGCCTTGTTGAAAAAAGATTTCGGCGTCTGAAGTTTTTTGATGTTAAGGATATAACATGGGCATGCAAGTTTATTATGGCGTGTTGTGTTCTGCATAATATTTGCATACTGCAAAATGATGTACTAGCAGTTGAAAATATTGAAAATGACCCTGAGCATGATCAACATCAACATCTTCCACGTCCACATCAAGGTGCTGCAGATGAAAATCTTAGAAGATTAGGTACTTTGAAAAGAGACAATATTTCTCAAATGTTGTAACTTTATCTTTAGTTTTAATAAATGACTATATCAATATTGGACTTTGTGTTATTTATCACAAAACAAACTATATAAATTAACTGCGGTAGTTAACCAAACTTTAAGTGCCAGTATTCTCATCTACAAATGACTTTATTCGCCAAATAATTGTCATAGCTAATATGTATTTTCATCCCTACAATGATTGCTACAGTAAATAACTGGAGAATTCAAGTTATTTATAGATGAAAATTCTGGCAGTTAGTAAAATAAATTCAACATTTTTATAATAAATATTTAACGTTATGTTTACCAACTATTAAGTGGTAAAAATTCAACCACCATGTAAAGCTGGGTAACAGAAACTCCAAAATAGAAACAAAATCATAATTACTTTAATTTAAAAAAAAAACATTATAACTAACAAAAGAAAACAAAACATAATAAGGTTATACGGACTTCAAAATACAAAAAAATCCTAATTATTCTAATTACAAAAAAAAACAACTAACATAAGGAAAAAAATATAAAAGCTATTCTTTCTTAAAATTTTGTTTGAACCATTGAAACATCTCTTCTTTTTGCTTCATCCTCTCCTCATGTCTTTTTTGTTTTCGATCTTCTATTTCCTTCATAGAATATCCATCTGTCCTCGCATCTGTCTTAACACTGGCGGCAGCTAAAACAAAATATGAATTACCCAAACGGAACTATGAAAAATTTAATAAAATTAGATTTTTATAAAAATATGTATTTATGACGCATTAAAATATTTAATACTTAAATTACACTTTAGAACAAAACAAAATAGGTGCATGTCCTTACATTTTTTTAATCTTGAATTTCCAGCCTTTTTTGTACCATTTTCATGATTTTCTTGATCAGAAAGGTTATCCCTTTACCTTTTTATGGCACTCGTACTGCTAACGGTAAAAACTGGATTGAAATGCGGGTCTTTAAAATAAATGTCATGCAGGTCTTCATAGAAAATCCAATATTTTGGTGAGCTGCCTGTCGCTTCTTTTTCCCTTCTGTTTTTGTCATAACTTTTTTTTAAATTTTTCCATTTCTCTGAACATTTATCGGCAGAGAAAAAAACATTTTCAGCCTTCAATCTCTGGCTTATTATTTCCCATACCTTTTTATGGCTGTAAATAGGAGAGTCAAATTTTTGCTTTTCCTCCTTATATAATGAGATCAGTTTTTAGTTGCATCATATGTCCATATATTGGAGTTACATGCTAATTCGTGAGTTTGTTCATTTTCATTCGGCATTTGAGGTACTGGTGCAGGAGGTTGTGAAGTTTCCCCTCTATTTTCTTTTTCTTCCATACCATGTACAAAATTCTGGTCATCAATTGTTACGTTAGAAAATCTTTGTAAACATATATGGGTATTAAGGATTTCTGAATTTGTTAAGTCCTCAAGAGATCCCAGGGCTTTTTGCAGTATCCACATCTTAAGACACCCCCAATAGTTACTTGATCCTTAAAATAATAAAAAACATTATTTTACAGTAACATTAAAGTGCTTATTTTGCATTTAACATAACAAAAACACTACAAACAAATAAAACAATAGATTTGATTTTCCTAATAAACAATACATAACTAACCATTATATTAATGTTTATAACTTAAATAAATTTTTGAAAGGCAAGGTGTAATACTGTAATAATATGATAGTTTCAGTCTCGGTTTCAGTCAAGTCAATATAAATATTTATTTTTAATAATTTTTTATTTTTTCCTTCATTTATTAAACAATTGACAATTTTGACATTTTAACCACTGGAAACCGAGAAAAAGGCCGGTTAAAAATTTGACAGATGGTTAACCACATTTCAGGAAACCGCGGTCCTTTATTAAACACGTTTTCAGGAATCGGAGCAGTTTGGTTAAATTCGGACCGGCGAACCACAAAGATGGTTAAATTCGGACCATACCCTTAATCATAAACTGACCTAACTCAAAAAAGTTTTATAAGGTTTCTAGTTATTTTTAATAGAAACCGACACAAATTCAAATACATCCCATTTCTACCAAAAATAAGCAACTTCCTTACCTAATTCTATTGTGATAAACTGACACAATCGTAAATATTTCAGTAAACTATCACCCGCTCACAATCACTGCTGACGTATAACTAAAAAGTGTCAGTTTAGCTTTTAAAGAGGTTTCTGTGATCCACTGGTACTAAACTGGCACAAACAGAAATCTGCAGCTGAAAATATTCGATTGCGACGTAAGTCAATGCTAGATCCATAGATGGCACTATTTTGTGTCGTTTTATGAATAAAACTCAAAATATCAAAATTTTGAGTTGTGCCACTTAATCACTAAAGCTGCGATATGTAAGAAATAAATTGGTAAATAAAATAAGTATATATTAATTTTAGTAAAAGATAAAATCCTATTTTCGAAAATATTGGAATTCATGGCCTAACGTACACTCATACTTATTATATACGGTTCTAGCCGTTCGGCGCGTAACGACACGCGCACTTTAAAACTGATTTATCATATTAAACAATATATTTAAATTATACATATTATACACCAAATTCTTTGTCTTGAATCGTACAATTCGAATATGTAACGTACCGTGGGTGTCTTAAGCAGGGTAAGAGGAAGTTTGTTAACACGGGACTTAAAAACTTGAAGATTTGGGGGGAAGGAAAGACCTCCGCTGGCAGTAGGTTCCACAGTCTAGAAACTCTAGGGATAAAAGAACGAACGAAATGGGATGTTCGGGGCCTGTCCAATTGAACTGTATAGGGATGCATACGCGCGGCACCACGAGTTTCTCTGTTGGGAACTGCAAGAGGAGGGACTATACTGGACAATTGGTCGGAGCAGAAGCCGTAAAAGTATCTATAGAAGAGCGATAGATCTCCCACAGCTCGACGATGGGCAAGAGAAGGAAGTCTTTGAGTAAGTAAAGGATCATTAATAAGACGAACAGCCCTTCTTTGAATGGCATCAAGAATGCTGAGGGTTGTAGGGGATGCCATTCCCCAGACATGAGAACAATATTCCAGAGAGGGTCGAATTTGGGACACATACAAAGTGTATAAATTGGAAGGAGAAAAATACTTTTTGGCTCGGAAAAGAAATCCAAGCTTTTTTGAAGCCGCGATGGCTATAGATACAATCTGTTTATGCCAGTTAAGGTTATTCTCAAATGTGATGCCCACAAGGTTAAATGTGTCCCCGCTCTGCAAAACCTGGCCACTCATAAGCAAAGGATGAATGGGATTGGTTGTGGAAGAAAGAAGGTCGTTGATGTGAAGAAGAAACAAAGTTGGTGCTAGTACTGAACCCTGTGGCACTCCAGCATTAATTTCTTGAAAGCTTGAAGAGTGGCCATCAACAATGACTGATATACGTTGATTAGAAAGATAACTGGAGAACCAAGAGCGGAGTTTAGTTGGAAGACCGTAGGAGGGAAGTTTATTAAGAAGCTGTGCTATAATGTAAACTTTTAGTAGCTAAAAACAGTATAAACAAATTATATGCCTTTTTTTATTAAAAATATTCGTTTAAATTGTTATAATTTTGCTATAAATATTATTTTAATTGAAATTAGACTTAGTTTAAAGCTGATAATTTTTCATTTAATGTGAGCTATTACAGATTTAGTTACTCAATGAGAGATTAAAGCTGCCCTGACTAAAAATTCTTATCTTTTTAAAATGACCCTCACTTTTACCCTTAATTTAATTTTTTCTTTATATATTCATTTCAAATTCTCAAAGGAACGGCGATGTTAAGGATTGCTTTAATAAAATTGTGTTCACTATAAAACTGAATTTTATTAAATTCATTATTAAATAATTGTTTAAATTCATCTACTATTTTAAATTTATGTCCATTACTGTCTAGAATAGGGAAGGGTTTACAATATATTAGGTCAAGGGGAGAAACTAGCGCTCTACTGGCGTACTTTAATCTTTTCTTTTGATCGTTTTTTTAAACGCAACAAACAGGTGTTTTTCCGTTACATTGTTTGAAAATAAATTTTGATGGCCCCATGTTTTCATTAAGATCTAGCATTTTTAAAACATAGCCTGTGGCATAATTATGTCCAGGAAAGATTATATGAATATAAGAAATTTTAATATCATTATTATTGTCATTAAGTAAATCTCTTGATGAATCTAAACTATATTTTTGAAGAAACTTCCCTAAAACTTGGCAAAAATTTTCCAGACGGTTGGGTTTAATAATAACAGAACTACTTAAATTATTTACTATTAAAGTTTTAAAAGCTGCTGTAAAATGATGAGATTTTGGGTTTGTGATGCCCATCCCATTTTTCCTAATTTGCCCGAAGATATTCTTAAGTGGGTGTTGATTTAAATTACGTAAATTTAAAAATGTTAGACTTTTTCCTTTAAAATAATCCACAAGTACATAACTGCCCTTATTGTGACTTGCCAACCAATTACAACTAAAAAGTTATTTCGAATTTTTTCACAAGTAGTCTTAAAGATTTTCCAAATATTTAATTAGGCAACATATTAGACCAGAACTCTAAATGTGCTGAATTATTGCACAGAGCAGACCGAAATGGTTTATCCTCGCGATTGTAAAACTGAGAACCATTTAATAAGTGAAAATGATTATCAATTAATTCGACAAACTTCGAGTTTGTTAAATTCTTATTCTGATTCAGATTCTGATATTATACCAGCTGAAAAAGGTTTCAATAGCTGCTGCCATGGTCACCGTCATCTTCATATAGGGTTGCCAACTATAAATTTCTGAAATCCAGAACGGATCGGGAAAAATATGGAAAAATCCAGGACACAGAGTAAAAAAAAGGACACATTATAAAACTAAAAAAATTATTCGATTTTGAATAAAACAAACTTATGTTATATTTTTAATAAGTAAAATAATAAAAATTTTCAGAAATAAGTAATGAAAACCTAATTTTTAATATTTCTACTAAATATTTACTAGCAACTAAACACATTAGGTATATAACTATACCTATTAATAATAAGTAACAACAAACTAAATATTAAAATATGTACTACTATAAGTATAAATATAATATAATGTCATTTAGGAACAAAAATAGAAAAAACTTTGGTTTAGTATTTGGTATAGGTATAAAATTGTATTTTCTCATGGCTTAAAAGTATATTTTTTTCGGACTTGGCAGCTTGAAGGAGTGGTCTATTTTTTAACGCATAATTATAAAATTCTTGACAATTTTGAGTATAGTTGACTTTGATTTGAAGCTCAGATTTAATATGGTCTACAGTTAGGCGATTTCGTTCATTGGTCCAAGCTGCATCACATAAAGAAAAAACTCGTTCTGCATCAGCATTAGATGCGAAAATCGAGAAAACAAACTGCATGATTTTTAATATGTTTCGTAATCTTGTAGGATTTGAATTAATCATATATATATATATATATATATATATATATATATATATATATATATATATATATATATATCAAACTCCATTTTTCAATAGTAGATTTGTCGCTACACGTTGCAGCTTCAGAAACAGCTTTTGAGATTTCACAATATTTCTCATATAAAACGTCCATGTCTAAATTCGACTCTAAACCTAGACTCGTTACAATCTCTGAAAGCTCGTCAAAAGTAAATGGTTTTTCTAAAGATAAAATATTAAGTTTTGCTAAATGATTGTTTGTTGAAAAGTCAAACTTGGCATTAATATAATAGAGAACATCAATATAAAATTTTTTACATGTTAATTTTATATCCATTTGAATAGAGCTCGGAAGTGTTTTAAATTATTAGAACACAAAAATCCTAAAAATCCATCTTCAAGTCTTTGTTCTAGTTTACTTCTTAGATCTTTTAATATTTTAAAAACCTCAAAACAAACAATATTTTTTGCCTCAAGTTTTTGTACTGCTTCGTAAAATAATTTTAAAATATTGTGAAAGAAACTAAGATAGCATTCAGTTATTTTAGTTGTGTTGCTCTCAGATTCGTCTTGAAAAATTTTTTTAAGAGCTACTGGTAGTTCTTCATTAAGCGAAAGAAAATAGCTTTTAAGAGCCGGAAAAACCTTGACCAACCTTTTAACCGCAGGGTATAGTGAAAGCCACCTAGTAGGCACGTGTCTAAGAACGGATTTATATTCCAAATCAACAAAATTAAAAAATTCTTTGAGCTCTTTTACACGTTTTGCATGAGAGGAGAAGTGACAATAAACTTTTAAAACTAAAGTTTCTACGTCAAATTTGCATTTTTCTAAACCGAATTTTACCGAGTTATTAATCATATGTGCAGGACAGCCTGTAGCCAATATGTTAGAATTTTTGTGATGCAACAAGCGGTATATTGAATGATGACGCCCAAAGTTTACACTTGCATTATCGGCTGAAAAGCTGGAAATGTATTTTAAATTAAGACCAATTGCCTCAATCTTACGCTTTAAATTTAAAAACACAGCATTTGCAGTCTCGTCTGCGTCATCAAAAAGTCAAGAAGACACAACTTTATACCTAAAACCGGAGTATAAAATCGTACAAGAATAGGAAATAATTTCTGGCTTCCATGGTTAGATGCATCCGTGGAAATACTAAAATATATATTTTCTTGGAGTATTTTTAAATCGGACTCTATTGAGAGGGGACCTAATACATTAAAGGCTATAGAGCTAGCCTTGGTTCGTCCTAAACGAATTTTTTTAGCAATTTTAGAATCATTATACAATAAATTATTGAGATTACTTAAACAATTTAATAAATTATATGAGAGAGAATGATTTACTGTTTGAAACACGTTAGTTATTTCGGCAGCTATTACTTTTTCTTCTTCGCTGCTTATTATACAATCTTGTCGCGAACTTAAGAGAAAAGCTACCATCGTTTTATTTTGCTGTATGTTCACAGTGTGTTTTTGTGCTCTGAAGAAGACGCGTGCCTTTTTATGTCACCTAGTCCTCCATACCCAAAAAGAAATGACTTCTTACAAACCTTGCAGAAAGCTTTTGATTGCCCTTGTATTTTTTCTTCCTTTAGCCACTGAAATTCTGTTTCCCATTCCATCCGGTACTTACTTTTTCGTTTTAATTTTTTAGATGGTGCAGGTTTAGGGCTACTGCTGCTAGCCCCGTTGGGAATCTAAAGATTCATCGCCCTCGCTTGAGTTACCTGACTCCATATTTATGTCTGCAAAATTCGAAACTTGAAATAATTTTAACTATCTCAAATAACAAAAGTTTAAAACTTACCTATGATAAATTATAATGAATTTCTAACGAATAATTATATATTAATGCCTTCTTAATCTTAAACCATTAACACAGCCACTAATAACTTTATCTTTGATACCATATACCTAACAGATAACAGACTTGATCTGGGCCCCAGATCAAGGGCAATAATTTTAGCAATTTTTACTACTCACTACTCGTTCCCCCGATGCAATGTGCGGCACGATCAAATGAAACAAAATATAAAATAAGGCGGGAATTTAATAAGAGATCGGGCGAAATCGCGAAATCAGGGATTTGCGTTGTTGGATTTCGCCAGCGCGAAGTAAAGCAATGTTGCCGGATGTCTTCAAAAATCATAAATATTAGTTGTTCGTTATGTTACTTCAGGAATTGCCAAAATCCAGGACAAAGTGCGTCCTTCTTAGGGTATTAGAAGGACAAAGGACAAATCTATTAAAATCTCTTAAAATCCAGGACGTCCTTCCTAATACAGGACAGTTGGCAACCCTATCTTCATAACTAAATCCCCAAAATTAAAATAATTTTGTTTCACTTTTGGCAAACACCTGTATGTTTGTTTTAAAAGAGCAGCTTCAAAAACATTGTAAATATAAGACATTTTTGCAAATTTCCCTGACTCAAACTGAATTTTACAATTTATAAGACAATTTCTTGTGGATTTTAAAAGATTGGGGACATCAAAAATTTTCACAATTTGTGGGTTGTTTATTACAAAATGGTACAAGGTGGGTCTATGGTCTGAATAATTTTGTGTTAATAAATCCATTGCGGCTTGATTAGTAGGAGGCTGGTCACAAAGCTACCACCTTTTGTAACTCTGTCATTACAAGAATAATTAAGTGTTTTAAAGTTTCTGTTTTTAATGTTTTAAACTATGTGTTATTACCTCACTATTAAAAGGAATTGACGATAGAACATGCTGAAGAGTATGTATTGAAGGTAGGTGAAAAATGCTTTTAAATATCTATACAGTCGAGAACTTCTTTTATAAATTAGGCAAAAAGGGCAAAAGCTTTATCTTTAATAGACTACCACTGGGAGCTACATTAACACTTCTTAATTGAGAATTAATAAACTCTTTAGAAACCTTATAAGGATTTTCTTTAAAAATTTAAATTAACCTTCACTGTACAAATTTTTTATACTACAAAAATCGGCATTTTGATTTTCTAACTTTCTTCTTAATTTTTATCATTTTAAAGTTGTGTTTTTATGAACCTGATTTAATTACTTTTTGCTCTGCAGATAAAGAAGATTTTTAAAAGATCAGCTTTAGTAAGAATATCCAAAGGTTTTTCTAGGAAAAAAGAATAATTATCATATCAATTTGAATCCATTTAGAGCACCTCGAACTGTCTTTTGCACATGGACTAAGTTTATGACAGGGGGATTCATTAGTAAATGTTGATGGTCCATTATTTCTACAATATATTCATTTTAAATATTTAATTAATTTATTATTACTATTAGAATTTACCTAAAGCTAGTCAGTTATTGTTATTTAAATTATCTGTTCTGGTAAATAGCATTCAAGGTTAAAAGTAGCTGAATAATTGTGTTCACATTTAGGTTGACATTTTGATGGGGACCTTGGAACATCACCCAACCTTAGAGTTGGAATATTAGGTCATTTAAAATCATATTAACAAAAATGATCTTGTGTCACTATACCACCTTGGCAATTAACCCGACAGTACTCACCACGACTATCCCGTAATCGCAAGTAACAATTCACGCCGTCAAGTGACAAAAGAAGCATAACCCAATTTTAATTTACCTTTCTCAAGCATAAACACATAAACAAAACATAAAATGTACAAAAATTTTAAAATAATGTCCACAAATATGCTATCGGCTTTCGAAAAGATGAAAGGCTGTAATTTGTAAGCTGTAAATAAAGGAAATCCACATTATAATGAAACAAAATTAAGAACTAAAATTATTCATTGAGGCATTGTACCCAGGTTTCGTTAAGTTATTTATTTAAAATTGTTACGATGCAATTTTGAATCGTAACAAAACATTCTTATTTTAAATGGATTACTCTGTATTTTATTTGGTCATTGGCTTAAGCCTTTTAATACCTGTAAATTTCCTTAAGGTTGCCCCATACCTAAGTCAAGTAGTTTTATTAATACTTTTAATTTTTTCTTTTTTCAAGAAAATATTAGTTTTAAATGGAACACCCTGTATTTTTTAATCATTGCTTCGGACCTTTTAATATTTATACATTTTCTTAGGGTTGCCCCATACCGAAGTCAAGCAGTTTCTAAAATATTTTTAATTTCCTTTTTTTTAATATAGTTTTGCAGTTCATTACATTAATAATATACAATATTTTTATATTATCGAGAAATGCTTGTTTTGGATGGTTTCTACCCGTTGCCCTAGTTTATGTCAAAATTATATTTTTTATAAATAAAATTAAAAATATTGCAAAAACTGCTTGTTTTAAGTAAAGGTTATTGCAAAGAAAATAATGTCTGGGTATTAAAAGACGCGAAGCAATTAATAAAGAAAATACATCCATACATACCATTTAAACCTAATATTTTTTTGAAAAAAAAAAGCAAAATTAAAAATATTGCAAAAACTACTTGACTTAGGTGTACGACAACCTTAAAGAAATGTATAAGTATTAAAAGGCCGGAATCAATGATAAAATAAAATACGGACTGCTATATTTAAATAAGAAAGTTTTGGAGGTTTTAATTTTTCTAAGTTTACCGCTGTTTTCTCGACACCATGTATAATCCAAAATACGTTCTATTAATTAAATGTACAAATATGATCTATTAGGTAATTGCCTGCCCAGGCAACTTAAAAAATGAAAAATATCCAGAATTTTCTATTTTTTGACAAGAAATACAAAATTTTCTAAATTTGAAGATGTAACCCTATATAACATATAACAATGTGTTAGAATATAAAAAGGAATTTAAAAAATATATAAAATATAGGGTAATTTATAAAAAAAAACGTCACTTTGTACCGTCACGCTTTTGTGAGCAACCTTGTATTTAAAATCTTTTTTAAATGTGAAGTGTATGCCTTGCTATATACCTAAGAAAAAAAAATGTTTTTTTATGGATAACACACATACATAAAATTTAGAATATGTACCCCCCTATGGACATGGAAATGAGATTTGGGTGTCACGGTAATGTCATACATGACATGGAAATGTTTAATGTACTTCCATGGTAATGTTAAGTTGTGAAAATAAAAAAGAACATTGAAAGACCACATTTTTTTAATTGAAAATAAAACGAATAAACAAATTTTAAAATAAAAAAAATGGTGAACACTGAGAAAGTATAAAATAAAATAAACTACAAACTAAGAAGGTAGAAAAAATTAAACCCTATCGTTTATTTTTTTATATTCAGGAACGTAAAAAGCCGAGCAGAGCATGGAATTGGAGGCATGGAAAGTCTGTATAAAATTTCGCCAGCAGAAATTGTCTGGATGTCTCTCTTTTCTGGCCAATAAAATTGTTCTTCTTTCCTGTCCATGAATTGAATTTTTACAGATTTGACCATTTTTGACAAAACTATACCTAAAAATCAGTCAAAATTGCAAAAGTATAACAAATCCATTCAACTAATTACCTGGGTACCAAAAGTCTCTAAAAAGAACTGCTACCCAGTCACACGCATGGTGCCTTTAAATGTTTACTTTTAGGATATCTGATTCATTTACAGTATCAATAAGTATATTTGATACATATTGCTTAATAATTTTCAAAAATGTGTCATAGCCTGGAATGTCATGATTTTCTGCTACCAACCGGTCGGTGGTACGTTTAAGTGTTGCCCCAATCCCATCAGGGGCACCCTTTCCATGTCCTGCTTCAGTGTAAGACTAACTTATTTTATTTATATTTTTAAATATTTCTGGGAAGTAGTTGGCCATTATAAAGAACATGGTTTTGTTTCGATATTGGGTGCTAGGGCTGTCAGACAGAAAATATATTGTGTCAATAGGATCTCTGGAAAAATTCTGATTTATTTTCTCAAGTGAGCCGATATGCAACACCAGTGTGCAATGTAATCTGTTGCCTTGAGGCATCAAAATGGACTGACTGAGCTTCAGATGCATATTTGCAAGAGTAGTTTTCTGAGAAATCTATATGCAATAATAAGTCAGAATCACTTAATTTTTTTTAATTAACCATAATGCTCGGTGCTGGTGGATTATATTTTTTGGTGTATCATGTATTTTGGCGTAAGATGTAATAATTCTTGAACGGCAGAATATTGTGAACACCTAGTATAAAACAAAGTATACATTTTGGGAATTTTAAAAATATACATTTTTGGGAAATTTAAATTTTGATTGGGTTACTTAACATTGGGAAATTTGATACATAAAAATATACGTGAGGTGTCAAGGTTTAAAAAGTATAAATCCAACAATTTTCTAGGTTACTCTTATAATAATAAAATAAAAACATTAAACAAACTGGGTAGCGTAGAAATGCAAAACAAACACTGGAAAATTTGATATTTAAAGAAGAGAGAAAGAAATTAAAAGGGGGATTGTTTATCAGAGAAGAAGTAGTTAGTAAAGTCAAGCATAAAGTTAAAGTTTTGGTTAAGCCCCGTACGGGCTATCCCTGGGGATATGCCCGTACTAAATTTAGTTAATCAAATAAGTTAAGTTGGTTAAAAAAATGTAAAGTTAGTTCTGGTAGTCCACCGGTCTCATGGTCCCAAGAAGATAGTTCCATATGGTACATTGCCCAAGTGACGTCAAGTAGACCCTGTATGTAATTCAAAATTAAACGTCACTATTGGTGGAGGCGCCCTCGTTCCCAGTGACCTTTGTGAAACGTCGGTTATGGTAAGCTGTGCCCGCCCCAGTTCCAGTGCCCTTTGTGAAGCGATAGGAAAAGTCGCTCATGGTACGCCCTTCCTACCCCTCAGTGTATTTGTGGAAGAAAATGCCATATATATGGTAAAGGCGTCCCGTTCCCCGAAGAAGAAATGTGTGTGAAATGACGAAGATGGGGAAAAAATATGTTGCGTAACATAACAAAAGCAACTTATCCAAAGCCAATTTCAAAGCAGACTAGGTCTTATTGTGGATAAGCCTAGAAGTGGTGGAAGTGGAACGTCTAACGACGGAAATAATGCAAGAAATTTTTTTGTAAATTCCAGTATTTCTGCCGAAATAACGGTTATCAACCAAAATATTATAGACAGATGTGGTGTAATACTAACTTGTTTATCATCTGGATACAATATAAATAAAGACAAATTTAAATTATATGCTTTAGAAACAGCAAAACTACTCGTCCAGGAGTATTCATGGTACAATCTTCCTGCATCAATTCATAAAGTATTAATTCATGGATCTGAAGTAATTGACCATGCCCTTTTATCAATAGGGGAAATGTCAGAGGAGGCTGCAGAATCAACCGATAAAAATATTAAAAAATTTAGACGTGATCATACATGTCACGTATTGTTACTAATTCCGACCTCCTCCATAGACTATTACTTAACTCTGATCCTTATATAACTGGATTAAGAAAACTGCCTTCTTCAAATAAGTCTATTCTCTCAAAAGAAGTCTTAAACTTGTTAGATGTGTAATAAGTATTATTACAAGGTAATTTATATAATAATATATTAGTAGTTATAACCCCATAATGTTTACTATTTATTTTTTTTTAATATATTAGGTGTCTAAATAAATATAACCCCTCCCCACAGAAAAAAAATCTACGCTACTGAAAGACTGTTTTAAAATATACGTAGTATATATAGTATAAATTTAACCAATTTTGTCATTTTAACGTAATAAAATTAAATTTTCTAAGTATGACCGCAATACTTAATACAGGGAACCACTGTGCTCTGGTCAGTTATGACGCCATTCTGTAACCTATAACTCGTTTTCTCCATTATCCATAATCACTGTGTAAATTTTTTTTAAGCAACTATTAAGGTTATCAGATGGTTTCTCCTGGAATATTTTTAAGGATTAACTCTAGACTAAAGTTAACCATTTTTTTCACATCCTACCAGTATTATATCATCTTGTTGTTGTAGAAGAAGGGTTTTTATTTAAAATCATTGAAATTTCTTTTAAACTGACTAAAACACTAGTAATCAATAAATGGTCGTTGTTATTTTCTTAAGAAAATTATTATTGGCTGCTATGTCACAGCCAACTTTAATTTAAATAAACATTTGGATTAAAAATTTGTAAAAACAGATTTTACTAAAAAAACATAAAAGATAGGTATAGGCAACCTATACACCATTTAAAAAAGTATTTTATTTGTCATCATGTGACGAAATAAAATACAGGGTGTTCCATTTAAAATAAAAGAGATACGGCTATTTGATTTTCTGAAAAATTGATTCTTTTTGATCACCCTGTAAAATATTTGATTTTGATTTGACCTACGTATGATATGGCAGACTTTTTCTAATCTTGTTACACATTTTAAAGTTTAAAGTGTTAAAAGTGTTAAAGTAAAATCAATTTAATTTTTCAAACAAATAAAATATCACAAAAACGAATAAAATTAGGCACTTAGTACTATAAACAAACTTGAGTTATTTTTTAAAGAAGAATCTAAAACCGTCATAAAATATAGGGTGTTCCATTTAAAAAAATATAACTTTGATACGTCACACTTTTTTGAGACACCCTGTATAGACTATAGGTTTGTTCCAACCGGCCAAAAAACCGTACATCGTATTGTCACAGACTTGCGCAGAAGACTACATGCGTTCCAACCAACTCGTGACGGTTTACTGAACGACACACCAAGTCGTTCCAATCGAATCTAGGACCGTTCATGTATTGGTTTTTGTACGGTAATTTCGGTACATCGCTGAAAGAAGAAACTTTTGGAATGACTTGCGCATTGATGAGCGAATTTTTATTGATCGAAAATTCCAACAGCTGTTTGAGATTTGACTGACAGAAAATTGAAAAAAAAAATTACTGGGCGCTTTTGTTTATAGTGGAATTTACCTTTTCTGTCTAGAGTTATTTGTCTGAATAATAATTATGAGTGATTTAGGAGATAGTGACTTTCTGTGGGACAGTGATTTGTCAGATGATTTGGAAAACTTTTTTTAAATGAGCCACGGGTTAAAAATGAAAACTATCTAGGTATGTTTTAACAAAATATGTAATTTGTCACAGAAAAATATATTTTTTTAACATGTAGCTACTTTATTGTAGAAGATACTGTGCCAGGATATTCAGAAGCTGAATTTTTCGGACATTTTCGTATATCAAGGCATGTAGCCAGTAACATTGCTGAAATGTTTGAGGCTAGTCATTACTATAATGGTACCATAGGCCAGTATGGAAATATATCTGCTTCAAATTAAGTAAGTGGTTAATTTTAGTATAATTGAAAAGTAAAAATATAATTAATCATTAACTTTATATCCAGTCCTAAATTGCAAATTTGAGCCTATATTTGCTACCAATAAATTATGTAATTTTGGTTACTTATAGAATGTATAATTTTAGGTATTCATCTTTCTGTGGTTTGTGGGCCATCAAACATCAAGTTTTCGGGATGTAGCAGATCGCTTTAATATTAGTCTAAGTTCTGTAAATAGAATTTTACATAGACTTACCATATTTCTAAGCAACCTTTCTGCAGAGGTCATAAAATAGCCCAGTGTAGCTGAAAAGCATACGAGTGAAGAGCATTTTAGCAGCAATGGTTTCCCTAATGTTATAGGAGCAATAGATGGATGCCATATAAAAATTGACAAGCCTAATAATGATCCAGACTCATACATTAATCGAAAGGGATTTTACTCAATTCAGGTAAGAACAGTTATATATTTTTATTTAAAAAGCACAAGAGAAGAATCTAATTTATATAATTCTTTTAGATGCAAGTTGTGTGCGATTATAGGAAAAAATAATAGATCTGTTTGTGGGGTATCCCGGATCTGTACACGATAGCAGGGTGTTCAGGAACTCACCACTGAAAAATAATTTAGGGGAAAAATGTGGAAGATACTTTCTTCTAGGTGATAGTGGGTACCCTTTACAACCAAATTTACTTACTCCATATAAAGATAGAGGCAACTTGACAAGATCTCAACAAAATTATAATGTAACATTGGCAAGGAATAGGTGATCACGAACAACCGTACCCGGCCATGCCAGCACCAAACCTTTATCCAGATGATAATATTGATGACGAAAATGAAGATTTGGGAGCTACTGTTATCAGAGATAGAGTAGCAAATAGTTTCAGGAATTATTAAAATGATTTTTATTTAATAAATATTTTTTTATTGTAAACACAGTTTTATGTCTTTGGTATTAAATATGGCTGGAAGACAAAAAGTTTGAAACTGCTTTATTTTTAATTTCTCAAAAAATTTTATAAAAGTTGGAGCTTAATCTAGTGTATCTAAATTATACATGTAGTCTGACAGTATTTTTGATTATTCTTTTTCATTTAAACTTATTCCATTTCAAGCTTTAGCAAGAAAGTCATGCAATATGAAGTATGCTTTAAGTATCTTAAATGAAGTTTTTACCAACAATAAATTTTTCTAAGAAATTAGGAATATTTGTCATATGGTTACAAGCTTTTAAACCTCCTTGTATCAATATGAAAATATTTAGGTGAATGGTTATCATTAACAAAACAAAATAAAACTTTCTCCTTATAGTTCAGGCAAAATACCTGATTGAGGGGGTAAAAATAGTTTTTGTTATCTTCTACAAAAATGGTTCAATCAAGCTGAAATTTGGAGCAAAGATACTTTATACTATTCTAAAGACATTATTTTTTCATCAATAAATATTCAGCCGTTATTATAAAAATTCAAAATATTGACATTTTTCATTATACTCGTATATTGTGTTACTTTCGTGGAAAAATTAATATTATTTACTAAAATTGTAATTTTGAAGAATTTTTTAATATTTTGGAAAGTTTAGAAACATTTTTAAATGTGAAAGTTGCATTACAGATATACAGTGTGTCTCAGGATGGGTGCTATAAGAAAACAAATGGAACAAACATTTTTGAACTTTAAATCGGCATTTTGGTAAAACTGGCCACATGGTCCAAAACTAAGAAATACAAAATTTTACTCCGTACTTTTATTTTTTAAAATAGAACAAAATTGTATTAGTAACTGTTGTAGCAAAATTAAATTGTATGATTTAATTTAAAGGTAAAGCATTAAAGTAGAAAGAAAAAGTTTTTGGCATTTTTTTTATGTAAAATTCAATACTCTACAACATTTACTTATACAATTTTGTTCTATTTTAACAAATAAAAGTACTTTCCTCTAGGTCATTTTTCATATTTTTAGTTATAATTTGCCCTGTATATTACCAATCTTAGTAAAATTTTGTATTTCTTAGTTTTGGACCATGTGACCAGTTTTCCCAAAATGCCGAATTAAAATTCAAAAAATGTTTATTCTATTTGTCCTATATTCTTCAAAATTACAATTTTAGTTTATAATATTAATTTTTCGACGAAAGTAACACAATATAAAAGTATAATGAAAATGTCAATATTTTTCATTTTTTTTTTTCAATTGAAGATTTTTTTATTGTATTTATTGAAAGTTGACAAAAAAAACGAAAAAAATGAGCCTATAGCGAACCTTTTTGATAAAAAAAAAATGAATTAAAATGGCGGTTAGAAAATTTAAATACAGCTGGATATTTATTGATGAAAAAATACAGTATATTAAGAATAGTATAAAGTATATTTGCTCCAAATTTCAGCTTGATCGAACCATTTTTGTAGAAGATAAAAATTAAAAACCGAAAAAACAGTTTTTTGAACTTTACTCGCTCATTTTGAGGTTAGGGTAAAAATGGTTATTACATACGTTTTAGGTTTTCTTATTGTCGACAACTTTTGAATTTAACTTTTTTAAGATAATGCGTTGTTTAGCTATAAACTGCAAAAATCATTTTTACCCCTAAACCCCCCCTTCACCCCCTAACAGATTATTTTTGTCCGGAAATGCTTTTCTTACATAGTTATGATGCATTTAACAAAAGTACTTATATTAATAGTTTGCTGTAAGGGGAAAAAAATATGACCATTTTTACTACCATTTCGCCTGAGCTATTAAAACAAAATTAAACTTTCTTCTTAATAATATTAAAACAATTATTAAATAGCAAATTTAGGAAGTTAGGTTTTCACATATTACTTTGCACTGACAACTGTACTTTAAATCTTTTTGTAAAATATTATTCCTTTCCTGAATCAAGTCATTTCTTTTTCTCATTTCAGTTAATTTTTCTTTATCTATTTTGAGCTTCTCATCATAGAACAGTTTCCGATCCAGTCTCATTTTCTCTAATGTTGATAATCTCTTTCTTACTCTTTTTATGTTGGGTGTTGAAATTGGTTGTTTTTTGTCTTGATTGTTTTTCGAAGGAGTTTCGCAGGAATTATTATTTTCTGGAATTATTTCTGAAGTGCATACTTCTTGTGTAACCACATCTTCATTGTGTAATAATATTTCTGGATAAACATTTCTTTTTTTAAAAAGATTTCTTCCATTTCTGCTTTATATTCGAAATATTTACGTCCTCGGCCTAAAAGCACCAGAAAAATACTTAAAATTATGTTAAAACAATAAGAGTAGAATTAACGATATACAAGTTACTGTATTGACATTATTTACCAGTTTTGTTTTGTTTTGATCGTCTACGAACTTTTTGTAATTCCTTTCCAGAACCCTCCACCGATTTATGCAATTATTTGGTGTTGCATGAATGTTCATTTTTGCTAGCTCCTGGGCAATTTTTAGCCACATCATCTTGACGGTTTTCACCTCAAATGTTCTCTCTTTGTTCCTGTGTTCTTTATACAGGTCAATAAGAATTTTAGACGAATTTTCACTCCATTTAAATTCTGTGTTTGTAGTAAGGTTATATAACTGATTTGTTGTGAATTGATTCTCTATATTTTCATTAAACACCAAGTATTCCTGCAAATCTGGAATAAAAATATTATTAGTTTATAAAATGTATTTAGTATTAAGAATAATTTTATTGGTCAATGGATTCAAAATCTACTTACCAGAATTTACATTTTCCTCCATTTTTCAATTTGAAATAATAAAATAAGATTTTAATGTTGTGGGCTTATGGGCTTAGGGCTACGAGAGAAAAACGAGGTTACAATCTTTCAGTTAACTTTGCTTCTTTTTGTCAAAGAAGTTAGCAACACATGCCAGTTCAAAAGTACGTTCCAACCGTGTAGTCAATTTTTGTACCGACACGAAACTGTCCATATATGCACATGCGCACTAGGACGAACCAAATGATTCAGTGACGATTCTACAAACCATGCAAATAGGGGCGGTTGGAACAAACCTAATATTTATCACGTTAAAAATATCGCGATATTTATGCTGAATAAATATCAAAGTTTCTGATATTTATAAATATCGTCAAAAATGGGTTATTACTCACTTTTAAGCTGAATTTATAGATTTACGTTTTCGTTACCGATCGCTGTTTGATGTTTCGATTACTGATATGGTATATAAAAACGGTAAAGAGAAACTATAAATTGACAAATGCAAAGTTGTTGTTTCATCTTCTAACTACGTCAACGTCAAATGGCAAACAGGAAACAGGAACGTCAATCTATAAATTCAACTTTAATCAAATCTGATGATTTATACAATAATTATTTACCGCTTGCACCAATGTAAAGCCTTAGGTTTATGTAATTTGTTGTTTAAAAACTGTAATTACATTTAGCATTAAAAAAGATAATATTTTGGTAATTGTCTAGAAAGTTGAGGCAACGCCGATTTTGGATAGTTCTGGTTAGTATAGAATGTGGGTAATGAGCGTGGGTAATAACCATGAATAATGGGCAATATTACCTCTTTAAAATCACTTTAATAATTTATACATTATTAAAAAGTCGTAGAAAAAATACAAACGAAATAAAATTACGTAAAAATTATCAAAAATCGTTGCAGTATGACACTTTGACTATATTATGCTTAGAATTAACCTCAGCATTTTTTACAATACACCATTTGAAGCAAAAAAACAACCTTTTTTTTGCATCATATATATATATATATATATATATATATATATATATATATATATATATATATATATATATATATTATTGAGGGTTGTATAAGGGAAGTCTTTCCTCCACAAATAAAATGCCAATCTAAAGTTTTAGATGTGATGCATTTCGGCAGGTGTTCCTGCCATCATCAGACTATAAAACTATTGAAGATATGTTCTGTAGTTTGACAGATTCATTTAATGGATGGTATTTATTTGGGTACACGCCAAAATAAAATTAAAAGTACTAAAAAACCAAAAAAAAATTAAACAAGTAAAAAGATAATTAAAAATCGACGTTTCGGTGGCAAATCTGCCACCGTTGTCAAGACAAATGGAATAAAAATAAAAACTTACTATTATTTAGGTTTTAAAATTCAAAATTTTTATGTTTTTTCTAGGATATTCTGAAAACTTTGACATTAAATGTCAAAACATGTTTGTATGGTTATAGTGTCATAGTGACTTAGATAACTGGTTGCTGGTGTATTAATTGTTTATTTTACAAGAAAGGTGAATAGTTAGTTAATTTTTAGTCTTCCTGAAGATATTAAAGTATCAAGCAAAGGCAACCAAGTGTTATTTAAATTAACTGAAATTGATGCTACACAATTATCTTTATTTAATAATATATACGCACTTTCTTTGATTTTGCGTTTTTAGAACAAGTTTCCTTTGCTAAAATGCTCGAAGCATCCCAGTTTATTCTATGATTGTTATCAAATGCGTGTTTTGTGTTTTAAAGATTGTGCGAATATTAAATTTATGCCCTATTCGTTGAATTTTATTTGATAGTCCGGGAATGTATGGTAAAAATAAATTTGTAATAGGTCTATTTTGATTTTGTCTTATAACTGGAGTTTCAAATTCAAGGAAACAATTCTTTATAAAATCAAGAGGATAATTATTTTGAATTAAAATATTTTTTAAATATCCTTTTTCAATATTTATATTTTGATTAGAACAAATGACTTTAATTCTATCAAATAGACTTTTTACAACTCCCTTTTTAACCATTATTGGGTGATTTGAGTTCAAATTTAGGTATCTATTTGTATGTGTAGGTTTTCTGTAGATTTTTGTTTCAAAATTGTTTAAATCTTTTTTATTAAAATGTCAAGAAATGGTATGGAAAATGAATTGTTTTCTTTTTCTAACGTAAACTTAATTGTTGGTTCTTGTGTATTAATGTGTGTTAAAAAATTATTTAAACAGTGTTCGTCATGTTGGTATATAGAAAAAATGTCATCTATATATCTCCACCAAACTAAAGGTTTATATTGATAATTTTCTACAAAATTTGATTCAAAGTTTTCCATAAAAATATAACTTAATAAAGGTGATAAAGGTGAACCCATAGCCATGCCAGAGGTTTGTTTAAAAAAGTGTTATATTGAAAATATGTTGTTTTGACACAAAAAGTTAAAAGCTCAAGAATAGTGTTTATGCTTAATTTTGTTCTTTCGCCAAGATGGACATCATTTTCTAATTTATTTCTAACAATATTTAATGTTTTATTCACTGGGACATTTGTGAATAAACAACAACAACATCAAAACTTACCAGTGTATTATTTGGATCAATATCTATGTTTGATAATTTCTCTAAGAAATGTTTAGAATTTTTAATGTATGTATCAGTGTTGTTTACCAAAGGATCTAAAATGGTAAGTAAAAATTTTGCTAATGAATGTGTAGGTGAGTTTATACAACTTACTATAGGACGTAAAGGTATATTGGGTTTATGTATTTTTGGTACTCCGTAAAAATGTGGTGTTTTACTGTTGTGAGGTGTCAGTTTAAATCTTTCATTATCTGTAAAAGAGTTTTTAAGTTTCTTTAACATATTATAAATTTGTCGTTCAATACATTCAGTAGGGTCATTGTTTATTTTTGTGTAATTACCATCATTTAAAAGAGACATTATTTTATCATCATATGTATTACAATCTATTATTACTGTTGCATTTCCTTTATCTGCAGGAAGAATTTTTATGGAATTGTCTCTTTTTAATGATTGTAATGCTTTTTGTTCAATTTGTGGTAAATTTTGTTTAATTTTAAATGGTTTTTCTAACGCGATTTTTGTTCTAATTCTAAATTCATCTTGATGTTCTATTGGTAAGTTTTGACATGTTTCTTCAATGCAAGAAATAATGTCAAGCTTGGGAACTGTTTTGGGTGTAATTGCAAAATTTAGCCCTTTGGAAAGAACAAGTTTTTCAGCATTTGTTAGTTTTTTTTTAGTTAAGTTAACTACAGTTTTATTAATTATTTTATTATTATTTATGCTAGATACTTCAGAGTTTAATTTTTCTGGAATTAAAAAATTTAATTTATTTTTATGTGTGTTTTTTGAATTTCAAAATGTATTAAATAGCTATTATAAACACAATTACATATATGATTTAAATCAAAAATATGAATTTGATTTTTCAAAATAGATTTTAAATTATCAATTTCTTTTAATAAATTAATTTTATTATGTCCATGAAATTGTAATCTTTCCCGTAATAAAGCTAAACTTGCTCTTTGTAAAATATTGTTAACTCTGTGATTAGTGTATGGTGCTTTAAGTCTTAAACCTTTTGGAATGATATTATTGTCCCTACATTTGTGTAAAAATGTTAAGCTATTTTTCAGAATGTCCTAATTTTTTATATATATATAAAACTTTGACATTAAATGTCAAAACATGTTTGTTTGGTTATAGTGTCATAGTGACTTAGATAACTGGTTGCTGGTGTATTAATTGTTTATTTTACAAGAAAGGTGAATAGTTAGTTAATTTTTAGTCTTCCTGAAGATATTTCAGTATCAAGCAAAGGCAACCAAGTGCTATTTAAATTAACTGAAAAACAAAATTAAGCATAAACACTATTCTTGAGCTTTTAATTTTTTGTGTCAAAACAACATATTTTCAATATAACACTGATTTTTATAAACAAACCTCTGGCATGGCTATGGGTTCACCTTTATCACCTTTATTAAGTAATATTTTTATGGAAAACTTTGAATCAAATTTTGTTGAAAATTATCAATATAAACCTTTAGTTTGGTGGAGATATATAGATGACATTTTTTCTATATACCAACATGACGAACACTGTTTAAATAATTTTTTAACACACATTAATACACAAGAACCAACAATTAAGTTTACGTTAGAAAAAGAAAACAATTCACAACTACCATTTCTTGACATTTTAATAAAAAAGATTTAAACAATTTTGAAACAAAAATCTACAGAAAACCTACACATAAAAATAGATACCTAAATTTTAACTCAAATAACCCAATAATGGTTAAAAAGGGAGTTGTAAAAAGTCTATTTGATAGAATTAAAGTCATTTGTTCTAATCAAAATATAAATATTGAAAAAGGATATTTAAAAATATTTTAATTCAAAATAATTTTCCTCTTGATTTTATAAATAATTGTTTCCTTGAATTTGAAACTCCAGTTATAAGACAAAATCAAAATAGACCTACTACAAATTTATTTTTACCATACATTCCCGGACTATCGAATAAAATTCAACGAATAGGGCATAAATTTAATATTCGCACAATCTTTAAAACACAAAACACAATCAGATCTCAATTAACAAAAACAAAACTATACAACTTAAATGAAAATACAAAAAATGTCATTTATAAAATACCTTGCGAATGCAATAAGTTTTATATAGGTGAAACTTGTAGACCATTAGCCAAACGCATAAAATAACACAGATCATACATTAAAAACACAGAATTTCATAAATCAAAAATCTGCCAACACGCATTTGATAACAATCATAGAATAAACTGGGATGCTTTGTGCATTTTGGCAAAGGAAACTTGTTCTAAAAAACGCAAAATCAAAGAAAGTGCGTATATATTATTAAATAAAGATAATTGTGTAGCATCAATTTCAGTTAATTTAAATAACACTTGGTTGCCTTTGTTAATACTGAAATATCTTCAGGAAGACTAAAAATTAACTAACTATTCACCTTTCTTGTAAAATAAACAATTAATACACCAGCAACCAGTTAAGTCACTATGACACTATAACCAAACAAACATGTTTTGACATTTAATGTCAAAGTTTTCAGAATATCCTAGAAAAAACATAAAAATTTTGAATTTTAAAACCTAAATAATAATAAGTTTTTATTTTTATTATTTTTATTCCATTTGTCTTGACAACGTCGATTTTTAATTATCTTTTTACTTGTTTAAATTTTTTTTTGGTTTTTTAGTACTTTTAATTTTATTTTGGCGTGTACCCAAATAAATACCATCCATTATAAAACTATGTCTTCACGTGCACAAAACATAAACAATTCTTGTTTATGTTTTGTGCACGTTGCAACATTTGGCAAAAACTGCATCGGCTGATGAGTTATGAAAACTGACGCGATCAGCTGGTAGTCCTTGCTCTTAATAAATATTTAACATAAAAACTAAACAGTATACTAACATAGCATTGTAATAATAATAGTGAAAAATGTTTAACCCTAAAAACAACATGGAAATACTCAATATAATTAACCAAAACAAACAAAAAATAGATCTTGAACTTATTAACACAAATAATATTTAATTCAGGAACATCAGTTTGTATTATATGTAACATTTATAGATCAAATTATCCTAATATTAATGTTTTGAGAACAGTTCCTTTAAAAGCTGTAATTTTTCTTTATGTCGTCTTTCCCTGTTTTCTTCCTTTTCTTTATGCATCCGTACTCTTTCGTCTTTTCGTTCAGAATTTACTATTTTTAAATAATCTAATAATTTCTCATTATGTGTTTTGGTCACCCTTGTGTATGTAGATTTTATAGCTTTTTCATTTTTGACAAATGTATTTTGGTCTATTAAGACTTCCGGTTCTAAACTGTCATCAATTGAAGAAATTTTATTAATTTTTTCCTCAAAATCCACTTTTACCCGTTTAGTGACTTTATTAGAATCCACTTGTTTTTTCTTTCTTTTCATTACTGTCTTGTAACGGTTCTCAATTTGTGCAGCAGTTTTATTAACATTATAAATTTCTCCTAGTTCAAGAGAAATTTGTGCCAACATATCCTTTTTTAGGCGAAATCGTTTCGTAGGTCCAACTTGAACAAGGTACTCAAAATATTTATCCAATATAAATTTTGTTTGGTCTTCTGACCAGTCATTCTTTTCTCCTTCCTGCTCTGGCTGGGACAGGGCTGCTTGGGCATCTATGCTTACTATACCATTAACAATATTTTTATCAATATGGATAGTGTCAGTCTTTCCTAAAAAGTTAATAAAACAATAACATTTTTGCATTTGGTCTAGGATTACTCTATTTACCTTGCTCATTAATAATATTGCACAACACCTGTCCCCCATCGGTAACGATAGGTTCATTACTTCATCTAATACCATCTCTGTGATTGTGTAAAGAGACATTATTTGTTTTAAAAAAGTCTTTCTACAAATAAATAATTATACAACAAAAGGGGCAGAAAGTTTATTTATTTGTGAGGTTAAATTTTGACAGATCCGAGAGATCACGTTCAGCTTGAAGTCCTTCCTATTCACGCGTAACTCGACCGGGCTCGGTGACAATGTGCATTTTCTCGGTTCGCTCTTGCTCTTGGGAAAAGCAAACTGGCACCGAGCTGGTTCGAATTTTAATTGAACTGGGGCAGAGCGAAATTAAAATTGCTCGCTCTAAGTGCCTGTTTCATGAATTTACTAATTAAAAGGTAGATGATGGAAATATCCATATTGATCCTCTTTCTTCATATACTATTCTGCAATATGAACATATTCCACATTCATTTGCATACTACATAAAATGTTCATTCGATAATTCGTTATCAAAATTTGAGTTATATCGTGGAACTAATTGTGCTCAAATATTTATGAATCTATTAGAATGGGATGTTCACTTACTATATGAAAATTATCTTAAATATTCTAAAAAAATCATAAAATTTACCGAACTCGAAAAACTACACTATGAATATACAAATGTCTGTCATATATGTAATAAAATTATTGAAAATAATGACAAGGTTGTAGATCATTGTCATTTAACTGGCAAATTTAGAGGTGTAGCTCATTCAATATGCAACCTAAATTTTAACTTTAGGCCATAAATATGTTAAAAATAAGCCTTTAGTGAACCCTGATGACGTACTTTTACCACCGTTGCACATAAAGCTGGGCCTAATAAAAAAATTGCAAAAACTATGCCCAAAAATGGATTTTTATAAAGGGAGATTTTCCAAACTCAGCGATACAAAAAGTAGACAGGAAATATTTGTAGGCCCACAAATACGAGAACTAATAAAGGATAAGAGCTTTAAAAAAAAACTAAATGATCAGGAAATACCCTCCTGGACATGTTTTGTAAATGTTGTCGAAAATTGTCTTGAAACCCATAAAGCGAAAAATTACAAGGACTTAATAAATGAACTTATTATGTCATATAAAGCTTTGGGTTGTAATATGTCCCTAAAAATACATATGTTGGACTCCTATCTGGATTTCTTTCCGACAAATTTGGGTACTGGAATTAATGAACGAGGAGAGAGGTTACATTAGGACATTTCCTCAATGGAGAAGAGTTATCAAGAGAAATGGAGCCCGGAAATGCTAGCAGATTATTGTTGGAGACTTCGAAGGGACCTACCAGAAGCCAAATATTTACGCAAATCATAGGTATATTATTGTTTAATAGGTAATAATTTCTTAAGGTGTAGTGGATTTTTGTACTTTCTATCAAAATATATGCTTTGATGTCACAGAAAAACCTGATGCGTCAATTTTTTTTTATTGGTATATTGTTACCCTACTAAATTTAAAATTTGATATAAGCTTCATATGACAAAAAAAGTTAAAATTTTGTTGACAAGTGTAATATATATATATATATTAAAGAGAACCTTCAGTATAATGTTTAATGTATACAGAATTTTGAAAATAATGAAATTTTAATAGTAAGTATTGCTGATCATGCTTATCATTTTAAATTAATATATCGTTAACCATCTTGAAATATAAAAATGTTTACAAACTTTAGTTATTCATTTCTACATAAAAATAAAAATATTAGGAGATATGAACATAAAGCTATTGTATAAAAATAGTAATACACAAAGGTTAAAGATATGCTAAACAGTAATGATTTTCCTATTATTATTTATGATAATTTGAAAGATAATGTTTTGTCAGACCATAACCTAATTTATATAAAATTACCGAATTTTTTAAAGAAAGCAAAATTACAAAACAAAAATATAATATAATAAAAGTTGATTTCAATGTCAAAAAAATCTATAAAATTGTATTTTGACCACATGAATACAGTGTGTCCAAAATTGGAAGGGAATATATTGGGATATTGGAAACTATAAGAGAAAAATGGTTTAATAGGGAAAGTTATAGGCCAGTAAATGGTGAATTTAATGCCGTTTGGTGACGGCTGTATCTTGTTTGGTTGTTGCGATCATTTTGACAATGCTTAACATATATTAGCTTTTTAAACCGAATTTTAACCTAATGCATACATTTCTGTTCATAAAATAAGTAGGGGTGAGGGGGCATAGCGGGGCCACGGGGCATAGTGGGGCGAGCTTAACGCAGCTCGAAACAAACGCCTAGCAAATTTTCAAATGGCTTGGGATGACTGGTCGTTAGTCAACGCGTAACCTCCATACGCAAGACATTCCATTTTAGCAAGCGTTTGTGTGATAAACAAAAGTATCAAAACCAGTGTTTTCCTTAAAAATTTTAGCAATGTCAAACAGAAATATTTTCTAAAACGTAAGTATGAACTGTGTTGTGTTATAGTATTTTATAAATCAGTTTTCCTCCGGCTTTCTTAACTAAAAATCACAAGGTCATTGAATCAAAGGTAAGATGCCGACAGTTTGTTTTGATTTTGAAATAACCGGTGGGGCATAGTGGGGTATGGCGCCTGGGGCAATGTAGGGTACACTACAAAAGTTTCCCACTTTGCCCCGTTTTAAAAGAATTTAAGTTGTAATAAATTTATTTTTTGCTTTTTTAGTAAATATGGTCCGCACATACAAGAGGAAGATAAATAGCCTTCATGGTCTATGTAAGCAATGCAACAAGCTGTACACAGTGTTGTTTCTGGAGAAATGGGCTACGAGAAAGCAGCAAATATGCACAACGTTCCACAAACCACATTAGAACGTTTTGTTTTTAAATTATGGAGCAATCCAGACGACACCTTCTTTCAAAAGAAACTGGGCCATTTCCAAAGCGTGTTTTCTCCCGATCAAGTGAGAGAACTAATTAATTACATAAAACTGATGGAAGCACGGTTTCATGGATTAACTTCACGTGACCTGCGCAAACTTGCATATGAAGTTGCTCAAAAAAATGGAATTCTTAATAAATTTGATTCAGAGAGTGGTTTGGCTGGTATAGATTGGTTAAAAGGATTCCTTAAGAGACATCCAGATATTAGCTACAGAAAACCTGAACCAACATCAGCAGCTAGAGCTATGGGTTTTAACAGAGTAGCCGTTGAGAATTTTTTTCAACTTTTAGAAAAGGTTTACGATGAATATAAACTTACTCCACAAAGGATTTTCAATGTTGACGAGACAGGCGTGTCTACAGAGCCCAAAAGTCAATCCAAAGTCCTTGCTACTTGTGGCAAAAGGCAGGTACGAACACTAACTTTAGCAGAAAGGGGCAAACTAATGACCATAATATATGCCGCCAATGTTCATATTTCCAAGAAAGCGTATAAAACCGGAGTTGCTTGACGGGGCACCAGCTGGATCTTGGGGAGAATGTCACGAATCTGGATGGATCCAAGGCCCGTTATTTCTTCTCTGGCTAAAGAGATTCATTGAGTGGTCGCATTCCACCAAAGATAACCCAACACTTTTATTGCTAGACGGTCACGCAACACATGTTAAATCTCTTGAGATTATTGATTTGGCTCGTGAAAATGGTGTGATTCCACCTCACTGTACCCACCGACTTCAACCGCTGGATGTAGGGTTTATGAAACCTATAAGCACATATTATTCCAGCGAAATAAAGAATTAGTTGCGGTGCCATGCCGGACGTGTGGTGACGCAATTTTGAGACAGCTGGACTATTTGGAAAAGCTTTTGTATCTGCGGCAACAATGACGACTGCCATTAACGCATTCAGAGCCACAGGTATATGGCCTGTAAACAAGGATGTATTCACTAACGCAGATTTTGCACCCGCCGACACTACAGACAATCCTGAACCTGCTGAGATTTGGTTGTTCTTGGATGGTCGATAAGCCCTCGAGTTTTGCAACAACTCCGGAACAAATAATGCCAGTGCCTAAAAAGAACAGAAAAAGCAAGAGTTAGTAAACAAAGAGGGAAAACAGCAATTATTACAGAATCACCGTACAAAAACGAGCTTCTAACCATAAAGAAGGCCGCAGAACTAAAAGAACAGAGAAAGAGGATAGCTAAAGATTTGAAATTGAAATCCATCAATCCAAAGAAAAGAAAGGTTGTCGAAAAGAAAGGCAGCAAAAGCTCTGAAAAAGGTTAATGACGATGCTGAATGCGTCTATTGTGGTTACTTATGGTCAGAGTCGACCGAGAGATGGATACGTTGTATAAAATGTTTTCGCTGGGCACACTACTCTTGTGCTGGAGAGGATGAAAAAGATAAAGAGGCTTCTCATTTATGTGCATTGTGCATTGAAAACTAATTTGGTAAAAAATTAAAATTATTTAAAAAGTTTTTCTAAAAGCCAAAATGTTTAGTTTGGGATCTTTAATGATGTATATAAGTAGTTAGATTTTTTTTATCTTAATTATAATTTAAAGGATATGTTTATTACTAACCGTAATTGATTACCTAACTGTGCCAAAGTTCTGTATTTTCTTTTTTAATGTTTAAGTTTTACATAAGATTAAACCAACATATTAAAGTTTCTTGTGTGATCTCTAATTTATTTAATTATTAAATTATAATATTATTTTTAAAGAGAAGTTTATTGCATTTTGTACTGAATTTATTATGCTAAAGCGTTTTCTTTTTTTTTTTTTTTTTTGTAATGTTATGTTAATAATTAATAAACTATTTTATTTAAAATTTGTACTTTGTTTCATATTATGACCCCCACAATGCCCCATTGGAGACCCCACTTTACCCCTATGCATGGGGCATAGCAGGTTAAATGCCTCATTTTTTTTCATTTAAGTATTCACATCTCGTAAATTAATCGCGTTATTAACATAAATATATCCATAATTATTATTCGCCATAAATAAAGCCACAATTTAAAGATAAAACTTTTCCTTTAATGTCATTATGTTAGTGTTTAGGGATGTTTAAACGTTAAGTACCCCACTATTCCCCTCCCCTATTTTAGTTAATCAAATAATAATTTTATTTTAATCCTATTTCAATTTAAATATCTCCTATAAATTGATCGCCCAGTATATTTTTTAGCGCAACTTTTTCTTATTTCTATTATTTTTAAAATTTATATTTTCGCGGGCTTAACATACAAATGTATTTTAAGCCAGGGTACACACACCTCGCACAAACGCTTCGAGACTGAAAATGGCCGAAATTTATTTCCATTTTGACTTGCGCGCTAACCATATTTTAAAAAATTCATCCCAACCATGCGACAAGGTCGAGTAAAAGGGTTTAGTAATTGAACAAGGATGACCATCCTTTTCGCGTAATAGAAGAAGACAACACTGCTTCCGAATAAACCGACAAAACTATTCTTTTGAACAAGTTTTGTAAAAATCGATAAATAGTTATGTCGAAAAAACTGACTTTATGAGGTATTTTCGTGAATTGCGGAAATAACTTATGAATTTTCGTTAAATTTCGACCCAGAAAAGTGAAAAACGGTGCTAAATTTTACCATTTGTTGTTTGTTTGTATAAAGTGTCAAGTTGGAAACAGGCTGTCATGTTTTAACACATGATATGATTTGACCAATGAAAATTAGATTCCACTACACACAGGTACACATTTTTAAGATAATACTTCCAAAACTCTCTCTCTCTCCCTAATCACCTGTAGAGTAAGATCTTTTATCTTGAGCTATCTTAAATTCTTTTAAAGTTCTACCTTTTTGTGTAATTTTTATTAATTATACATTAGTATAAAGGCATTAACCCCCAGAGTTGTTTTGAATGAAAATTTAAGTTTTATTGTGTAAAATTTCATAAAAGTGGTGTTTTTTTTTATGTTTCTTAACCTAATACGGCCATTTTGTAAAGGTGAGGTTACGTTTTCTGGTTATTTGAATAAGTATAATATGTACCTATTAATTACATACGAGTATTATAAGTTTTATCTGAAAATGTGTGACCACTAACCCATTTAAATATGTATAATGTTTCCATTTACCTACTAAAGGCATAGCACGTGGTGAGATAATTTAGTGTCTTGGAGTAAGATTATATTTTTTAGACAGAGAGCTCATATAGTAATTTGGCACACCTTAGCATGGTCTTTGGTTATTTTTTAGAAGGGGACACCGAGTTGTGCAAATTTGCCTTTATCTTTTAAATACTACGTAGTTTATGTAGTTTTTAAAATATCTTACCTGACGTTTATTCAGGTTTATGTTGATTAATTTTACAAATTTTATTTTGGTAAAAGCAAACAAAAAAATACATATATAATGATCAGAAAAGGGGATTTTGAGGTTGTATATATTTGTCAACTAAACGAGGTTGAACCAGTGCCCCATTCTTGGAAGAAAAATGGGGTTCTATACCCCCTACAAATCGGCAAGTTCGACAACTTCAGTGTGATGTAGATATCAAGCCAGATCCAGAGACTTTGACAAAATACTCATGCCAATTAAAAAAGAAAATATATTTTTATGTATGCATGCATCAGCCACAACAGAGCAAATTTGTGAAAAAACCACTAGTGCGGGCAGTTTCAGTTCTGATAGTGAGGATTATTTTTTTAAAGGACTCTGATGATGAAAAACTAAGCCCCGAAAAACAAAACCTGAAAAACAACTTAAGGCTAAGGAGAAGGTATGGCAGTCACAGGAGAAATCAGGATATGATTTTTACAGTAACAGTGGTAGCAGTATTAAAATTGTATTACAAGAAAAGAGCAATCCTACCAAATTTTAAAACAAGGGTCCTAAAAGCTCATATGTCACACTCGCAGACCCACTCATTGATGCTACACTAACTAATATATCAGACAGCCAGATAATTCTAAATAAGTTAGAAAGATTAGATCAGATAACTGATCTTCCAGAAAAATTAGTGGATGTAAGTTTCTTTAAAAAAGCTATGATGGTTAGGTAGCACTTAATCGAGGATTTTCCGTAGGAGTGTGTTAACTGTAAATTACTGCTACAGTTTTGTTTTTTTTTAGGGCAGGAAAAGACGGATAATATATACGAATGCTTTGGTGTTCAATTGGACCAAATAAAAGAAAAAAAATGGAAATAAGGTGGTACAAGTGAAAGAGAAGTTGTTTTCTTTAAATAGCCCTAAGCAGATTTATCGACTTAAAAAGGATCTTTTAAAGGTCAATTACAAAAAAATCTCCCATTGCAGAAGAAATGTAAGCAATATAATGCCAGCAAAGCAGTATACAGTCTTTGTAATGTTTTTTTGACAAAAAAAATATTGACACAGTTTTCATGGACTGGCGTCAGTAAGACAGTCCCAAAACATGCTTTTCATAAATATTCTGGAACTGTTTTATAAGGTAATTGTCAAAGCCGATGGTACGTACCTATACTTTTCCACAAAGGGATGCCTTCTTTTAAAATAACATCCTAAAGCACAGCAACTTAAGGTTCCGTAAAAAGTGTCTGGAAAAAAACAAACCAGGAAGATTTAGTGGCTCATTTAGTTGATGAAGAAGCTCTGAACAATCTTAATAACAATGTAAAGGAGCTAAAATTGTATATGATGTAACTGTTGATGAAAATTGTCGAAAGTGACACTAAATTTATTATTTTTGGGAATGTTATATGTTAATTGTAATTTTTATTTATTTTTATGACAAACTAATGTTATATGAATTTTCCATTTATTTAATCCTACCGGTATAGTGTATTTTGCGAATTGATAAGGCACACAGGTGGTTAGAATTCCTCCCGCCGGTAGTACTGCAGAAAATCGAGACTCGACCACGTCGTGCGTCCGATCCAAAGGTACCAAAAAACCTTTCGTTATTGTTGCAAATAAACTTGAAATTGATGTAGTTTTGTGGATAGTGCCATTTATTATTGGATTTACTACGAGGGTACCCTCCGTTCCAGATGAATTGAATCCGAAACAGACCAATCTACCAAGGTAAACACTTGTGTGCTACCGTCCGATCATTATCATTAATTAATTCATTTAAATATAAAAATACAGTCCACTAATTTGCTAACTATTAAGTTTTCATAGTTTCTACTTCATTTTTTGATCCTTCTTTGCCGGATAAGGACATATTTGTTAATTCTTAAACTTTTTTGATAATTTTATTTTATTGCATTGGTTTGTCAGTAAAAAACGGCATAAAATCCAAATTTTTAACTTTAAAGGTCACAGTTAACCTTGAACGATTCTCAAACTACACTTTTTATTATTGCAGTACTCAAATCTTTGATTTTTTACGCTTAGCTTATCTACTTATTTATTTATACGCCTAATTACGCCTTAATATACGCGTAGATATTTATACGCTTTATTAAAAATAAAAATTTATTCTGAAATAGTTTATTCTGAAATAACTGTTTTTGTAAACATTTTTTTTTGAATTCTTATTTATAGCATATGGTTTGCAATGTCAGATAAAATAACTAAAGCTAAATTAAAACGTACAACGGCTTACAAACGTTTAACGGAAACCTATGAAGCTGGAAAAGCCGCTTCTACGGATGATTCTTTAAAAGCCGCATTTTTAGCTCGGACAGATAAAATTGATGCTATCTATGATGAGTTTCAAGCCGCTCATAACGTAATTATCTCGTTAATTAACGATGAAGATTTTTCCGAGTATGACAAATTACGGATTGCCGCAGATCAAACGTTCTATGGGGTAAAAGCTATTAAACATGATGTGCTAGTGGCTGATTCCGCTTCTCAGTTAGCTAACACTTCTATAAATCCTAATACTGGTCAAGGACCAAAACTTGTTGCAAAGCTTCCTAAGCTTAATTTACCAACCTTTGATGGCAATTTTAGAAATTGGCCTAGTTTTCATGATTTATTTAAAAGTCTTATTCATGATAACCATGATTTGTCTAACGTGGAAAAATTCCAATACTTACTTACTTCTTTAGATAAGGAACCGCTGGCTTTAATTAAGGGTATTCCTCTTACAGAAGCAAATTATACTATCGCTTATGAAACGTTGGAAAAACGATATCAAAATAAACGTATTTTGGCAACTCAGTATTACAATGAGATTTTTGTGCCCCTTCTATTCAAAAGGCCACTTCTAGGGAGTTACGACAACTTTTAAATATTTTTTCGGAAAACGTTGCAGCTTTAAGAGCTCTTAATTTTCCCGTTAATCACTGGGATTTTCTTTTGTTTAATTTATTAATTAATAAACTTGATTCTAAAACTAGAACTGACTTTGAGCTTAAAAATAGCCTTGGTCAGGAGATACCTACATATAGACAGCTAACCACATTTTTAGAAACACAATGTATAGCCTTAGAGTCTGTTCAGTATACTCATTCGCCAGTTAATGACAGACAAAAGCCTAAACCGCCTGTAAATACTCCACACTCAAATCGAGAATCTTTTGGAAAAAGAATACCTTCTTCCTTTCTTACTAGTCCAGGCGGATCTGGTAATGATCCAAAGTGCATTTTATGTTCTTCAGCTGCACATCCTTTATTTAAATGTTCTTCTTTTTGGCTAAATCGCCACAAGATAGATTTTCCTTTGCTAAACAACACAAATTATGCGTCAATTGTTTAGTATCTCCTCATGCACTCAAAAATTGTGGTTCACCCCACAGATGTCGTGTTTGTAGGTTTCCACACCACACTACTTTACATTTTAATAAAATTTTATCACCAAATCTTTCTCTTTCTGAAACTGAAACTTTTCATGAGCGTATGCCTGCTTCTACAGCAGCAATGGCACCTGTAGACAATAATCAGGGTCAGTTTCCACTTACAAATACTCACTGTATTACCAATACTTTATCAGTTCCTCAAACCACTGTTCTACTATCTACTTGCGAAGTTGATGTTAGGGATAATTGGGGAAATTTCCAGAAAATTCGTATTCTTCTAGATACCGGTTCAATGGCCAATTTTATATCCGAAAAGTGTGTAAAACGTCTAGGCCTTAGTCGTAAAAGGTTTTATATCCCAGTTGAAGGTCTAAATGGCATGACAACTTCAACCAACAGTGGTATGGTTCAATGCTTTATAAAACCATGTAACCAGTTTAATCCAGTTTTTTCCTTGGAAGCCATTGTACTTCCTAACGTATGTTCAAACCAACCTAAAGTTCATATTAATGTTTCTGACATGGAACATATACGTCAGCTAAAGCTTGCTGACACCCGGTTTAACATTCCCGGTCCTATAGATATGCTCATTGGTGCAGAGCTAGTACCTTTAATTTTAAAATCAGGACGTATTTTTGGAAGGTCTAATCAACCGGTAGCTTTGGAAACAGTTTTCGGTTATATTCTACAGGGAAAAACTAATTGTTCAAATGGTTTGGAAGTCTCTAATACACCTTTAAATTGTCACGTTTCTTTGGACGGAAATATTGACTTGCTATTGCGGAAATTCTGGGAAATTGAGGAAATTAATAAACCGCTACCTGTATCTCCTGAGGAGGAGAAATGTGAGGACATTTTTAGGACTTTAACGTCTAGAGACATGTCAGGACGTTTTTCGGTACCTTTACCATTTCGTCATTTTAAGCCCAAATTTGTTGATACTTATTCACAAGCTTACCGTCGTTTCTGCATGCTTGAAAATCGTTTTACAAAAACTCAAATTTACATAAGAAATATATAGATTTCATGAGAGACTATCTTGACTCTGGTCATATGTCTCTAGTTCCAGCTAATGATTATTTTAATTCGTCAGCATATTATATAGCCCATCATGCTGTTTTTAAAGAGCACACTGTCGACTCCAAAATTAGGGTTGTTTTTGATGCTAGTCTTCGTGATATACAGGGCGTATCCCTAAATGACACTCTTCTTGTTGGTCCAAAACTTCAACAAGATATTTCAGCTTTACTTTTAACCTTTCGATTTTTTGCTTTCGTTTTCATTTGTGATATAAAACAAATGTATCGTCAAATCAATGTTCAACCTGAATATTGGACTTATCAGCGCATTTTATGGCGTTTCGATGTTTCTGAACCCCTTCAGGAGTATTTTCTTCGTACGGTTACTTATGGAGTTGCTTCCTCACCATACTTAGCCTTGCGAACCTTGCAGGAGCTTGCTACTCAGGAAAAGGATTCTTTTCCTCAAGCAGCTCAGGCATTACGTCAACAATTTTTTGTTGATGACGGCTTACTTGGAAGTCAAGACCTCAAAGCTGCCTTGTCGTTGCAAGTAGAACTTATTGAACTCCTAAAAAGGGAGGTTTTGAACTGGGCAAATGGGCAAGTAACCATCCAGACCTTTTATCTCGCATTCCTTCTAATGATGTTCAAGAATCTTGTCATTTTGATAAAGATGAACCGTCTTTTCTTAAAGTATTAGGTTTGAGGTGGAACCCCAGTTTAGACGTTTTTCTTATTCATACTTTCCCATAGAACGTCCCTGTACTAAACGTACCATTCTATCCGAAATAAGTAGAATCTTTGATCCGTTAGGTTTTATTTCGCCCTGCATTTTGCTTGCAAAACGCCTTTTGCAACTATTGTGGGAATCAAAGATTGATTGGGATGAATCTCCCTCAGATTCCATTTTGAACACTTGGACTAAATTTAAAAATGAAATGCCCAAACTTGCTGATATAAATATACCTCGTTATTTAAACTCTAGTTCTCTCTTTCATATTGAGCTACATGGTTTGTGATGCGTCGCAAATTGGGTATGCTAGTGCTATTTATTTTAGAATCATTGATACTTCAAATAATATCAAAACTTATCTTGTATGTGCTAAATGTCGACAGGACAAACAGGCAAACCACGAGGTTCACTGTTCTCAAAATCTGAGGCCAGAAGTGTCAGCCGACAAATGGGTGGATGGTGTCAATGGCATCAGCAACGTTGTGTCGAAAGAGTCAACGCTATGCAAGCTCAGAGACGGCACGGGTGTGACCATTCTCGTCCGTGTTATCGTCATTATAACAAGAGCATGAATCGAATCGAATTTACTTCTGCGTGAAATGAAGGTAAGTGGTGGAGTTGCTGTTTTTAAGCGGCTGATCATCGTAATCGGGCTGGCGATCGGCATCCCAGCTTTATTCGGCGCCATCTGCAATATTGCACAGGCGCGGACACAAGTGCTAAAGGATCTGGGCCTTCGCACGAAACCAGCGGTGCCCTACGAAGCGCTTCGCTATGAATCAATTGCACGTTTGGAACTCTTGGCAGCCGTTCTCTTGGCAGATTTGGTAACTTTTGTTAGAAAAAGTTATACTAATCTGATTAATTTTGACGTCAGTTTACTGTTGGTCAGATTCCATGGTATCTCTTGCTTGGTTATCATCGTCTCCACATCGATGGAAAACATTTATAGCCAACAGAGTAAGTCACATACAAGACATTTTGCCTACTGCTTCTTGGCATTATGTTCCTTCAGCGCTCAATCCCGCTGATTGCGCTAGTCGTGGTCAAACTCCACATCAGTTGTTAAATAACACTATGTGGTGGTCAGGTCCGGAATTTTTACTTCATTCCAAGGATCTTTGGCCTACGCAATCTGTTCTAAATTCTCACGATGAAGAAATATCTAAAGAAGAAAGACACGTAGCTTTAAATGTCATAGTTTCTTCAGACAATTTTATTTTAAATTTATTAAATCGATTTTCTTCGTTATTAAAAATTCAACGTATTGTTGCCTACATTTTTCGATTTATTTCTAACCTTAAATTAAAGGTTAAAAGACATGATGCTTTTACTCTTGATGAGTTAACTCATGCACTTAAACTGATTATAAAACATGTACAGAAAAATGTGTTTTCTGACCTTTTTATTAAAATCAAACAAAATAGTTTATTGCCAAAACCTTTTAGAAGGCTGGCTCCATTTATTGATTTAGAAGGTTTATTGCGAGTCGGTGGCCGACTTAAACAATCACAATTTTCATACGATGTTAAGCATCCTATTCTTTTACCCAAGTCACATAGAATTACAGAGCTTATTATTGAGTGGACTCACCGCACTTATTTGCACCCAGGATTAAAAACAATGCAGTATTTGTTACTTCAACAATACTGGATTTTGTCTCCCAAAAGTGCAATATACAAATGCCTTTCTGGATGTGTTCGATGCTTTAGATGCAAACCCAAGTCATATAGTCCGTATATGGCCGACTTACCTGCTCTCAGGGTGTCTCCTATTCGAGCATTTTCTTCGGTCTGTATAGATTTTGCGGGACCGTTTTCTCTGTTAATGAGTAAACATCGAGGAGCTAAAACTTTTAAGGGTTATGTTTGCGTTTTTGTATGCACCGCAACAAAGGCTATTCATTTGGAGGTTGCGTCTGATCTCAGTTCAGAGGCTTTTTTGGCTGCTTTTCGACGTTTTGTCGCTAGACGCGGTAGGTGTGTAGCGATAAGTAGTGATCAAGGTACCAACTTTAAGGGTGCATATAATCAGCTTGTTGATTTAGCTCGCTGTGCCGCTGAAAAGCTATTAATTTCATGGAAATTTAATGCTCCAGGTAGTCCACATTTTAACGGTCTTGCCGAGGCTGGGGTTAAATCTTTTAAAAGCCACTTGTATAGAGTGTTAGGAACTCAAATTTTAACTTATGAGGAATTTCTTACTCTGTTAACACAAATAGAAGCCGTGTTAAATTCACGCCCCTTATGTTCTTTGAGTTCGGACCCCAATGACTTACAACCCCTTACTCCTGGTCATTTTTTAGTTTTTGAGCCATTAAATAGTTCAATTCCCGATCCTGACTTAAATTCTGTAAAAATTAATCGATTAAGTCGTTGGCAATTAATCCAGCGAATCCAGAATGATTTCTGGAAAAGATGGTCCCACGAGTATATTCACTCTCTTCAAGAGAGACATAAATGGACAGAGCCCACAGTTCCAATTGCTGAAGGCGCTCTTGTACTTATTAAACACGAACAAAAGCCTCCCCTTCATTGGGAAATAGCTAGAATTTTAAAATTACATCCCGGTCAAGATGGTATCGTTCGCGTTGTTACGTTAAAAACGGCTCACGGTGTTATGCAGCGGCCGGTAGTTAAAATTTGCCCTTTACCAGGCAACTAAATTTAATTGTTCTATTTTTTATTTATTTTATTACCTAATATCTTATTTTATTTTATTTTTACCCTACTTTAAAAACATTCGTTTTGGCGGGGTGAATGTTTGAGAATCACTAAATTTATTATTTTTGGGAATGTTATATGTTAATTATAATTTTTATTTATTTTTATGACAAACTAATGTTATATGAATTTTCCATTTATTTAATCCTGCCGGTATAGTGTATTTTGCGAATTGATAAGGCACACAGGTTGTTATAATTCCTCCCGCCGGCAGTACTGCAGAAAATCGAGACTCGACCACGTCGTGCGTCCGATCCAAAGGTACCAAAAAAACCTTTCGTTATTGTTGCAAATAAACTTGAAATTGATGTAGTTTTGTGGATAGTGCCATTTATTATTGGATTTACTACGAGGGTACCCTCCGTTCCAGATGAATTGAATCCGAAACAGACCAATCTACCAAGGTAAACACTTGTGTGCTACCGTCCGATCATTATCATTAATTAATTCATTTAAATATAAAAATACAGTCCACTAATTTGCTAACTATTAAGTTTTCATAGTTTCGTAGAGTAAATTTGCCCTCTATTTATAAAACAATTGTTACGTCCAAAAAGTATTGTGAAATCTCAGAGTAGACTCGGGAAGAATTTAAACCAAATATTTCTTATTTACTTAAAAATTTTACAAATTATTTATTGAATAATTCAAGCCTAAAATTGTATATGATGTAACTGTTGATGAAAATTGTCGAAAGTGATGGAGATTATTTTTATACGTAGAGTAAATTTGCCCTTTATTTATAAAACAATTGTTACGTCCAAAAGTATTATGAAATCTCAGAGTAGACTCGGGAAGAACTTAAACCAAATATTTCTTATTTACTTAAAAATTTTACAAATTATTTATTGAATAATTCAAGCCATAATATTACATAATTCTTGACAAAATGGTGAAGGTTAAAAAAACTGAATGACTTTATGAGAAGAACCACTTTATTTGTTACTTTTTATCATATTAAAAGAATCATTTGTTTTAATAGACAGTTTTCGAAAGACACAAAAAGCAGTTCCGGTTAACGCTAAGTGACAACTTTGACGTTTCAAATGTCATTTATCGTATTTCGTTCCCGTTGACCACCGGTAACTTACGGACTGTATACATAGCGATAACAAAAACGTTACGCTTGCGCAGTATGTTGAAAAAGTTGTTTTGTAAAAATTTTGACAGATAACCTATTTTTGTTTTTTCTTTTTCTTTTTTTTTCGGAGTGTTTCCGGAAAAATACTCATTTATTAGATTTTAAAATATTTTATGTGACTATGGCTATCTCCAGCACTGACAGAATTTTAAATAATTTAAAAAGAAATAGAATTAGATTTACGGATGAAGACGACCAAGTTTTGCTCTCAGAAATTTTGGCAAACAACCCTTATGAGAACCCCTCTAAATAGGCGATAGTACATATGAATTTTTGTAAAGAAACAGGAAAAAATTTATCCTTGAGGGGGTGAAGGAACACACACAATATATACTTAAAAATTTTGAGAGAAGAGACAGAGAAAACAGGCTACGGTAAGTTCCAAAATTATTTATATAGTGGAAACAAAACATGGTAAAATATTATTTGTTCATGAAAGATTTTTCTGCAAGTATTATATAGGAGTTTTTTTGAATTGTAGGTCTGGCATTGAAGAACCTTACAATGTACTGGACTATTTGTTGCAAGAAGTACTAGACCTAATTAACAGTATAATTAAAAAAAGGAATCAGTCAGAATGCAAAATGAATCAAGAAATCAATCCTACCAAAAAGGAAAAATATTACGAGATCTTTATGTTCAAAAATGAGTAAACCAGAAGAATCAGTAACAAATTCATCGTTGAAGTTGAATACCTCTGAATTAAAGTTAATGAATCCTCCTCGAAATCATCTATTCGAAATTGAGGCTTTTAAAGATGATCCAGTTATTGAAATAGTGGGTATGTGTTAAGTGATTGTTACATAAATTTTCTTATAATTATATTTCAAACTAGCTTCTAAAAAGTTTGTTCAGGCTTATTATACAATTAAAGACCTCGGTGGATGACGGGCCTATGTATCGAAAAGCTATTTTCGAAGCTCTTTCTTCTAATCAAATTTTTTCTATTGAAAGAAAGAAAGCTATTTTTTTCTTTCAATAAAATGATGTTTTACAAAAATATACTTTTATAGGCCCTTTATCCATCAGGATTTTCAATTGTGCTATTGGGAGAAAAAAATATTGATTCATTTTATTATGTATTTAATATGAAGAAAAAAATATATAAAATCAGTAAGTCTTGTTTTTAAAGGAGCTTTTTTAGGACAGAACATTTTATTAACTTGTGGGTAATCAAACTCTAAAAGAAATGAAATTGCAAGATTAGGGTTTGAGGTGATAAGAGTATTGTCCATTGATCATTAGACAGTTGAAAGAAATGGATAATTAGTATTGCTTTATATAGATTCTCTACTATTACCTAATATCTGATTATTTATAGACCTATTTACTATGACATTAGTTATTATGCTTTTAAATAGTGATATAATATGTACCTACAATAATAAGTTTAACTTTAATTGCACAAGACAATGAAATAAGTAATGTTTCAACAAATCTGTCAGTGGCCAATGACATACCCGAAAGCACACAGCCAAGCACACAGACTTCGACACAGACAGTGAGTCAACAAAAAGAGGCTCAGATTAATATTCAAGGTATTAATTATAAATATAATTAAGTAACATTCAACATTTTGATAACATTTGTGGAACAACCAGTATACAATTATTGATGTTAAATTATTGTTATTTTAGGACCAAGCAGAAAAAGAAAAGGCAGAGATATTCAGAAAAATGTGAAGAAAACAACTCTCCAATACTTCGAAGAGAAGAATAACAACAAAATTGAATTGAGAACAAGGGAACTTGACCTTGAAGCAGAAAAACAGAAACTGGACAAGGCGAAGCTGGAAATGGAAAAAGAACGGCTTGCCTTTGAAAAAGAAAAATTTCTCCTAGAAAAAGAAGAAAGACAATCCCTGCTCCAAATGTTAAAAAGTCAACAACTTTTACTGAAGGAAATTTTGGAAAACAGGGTTTAAACGCCATGTTTAATTTACTAAAATGGTCAGTCAGAACAATATGTTGAAATACCTCACACCTTACTTTGTATAACGCAATAGTGTTAACATTTTGTTTGTGGTGTTCCTTCACTTCTTTTTTTTTTAAGTTGCATAAAAAAATTGATATGTATTATTTCTCATTTAGTTGGGTATCTATATAGGAGTTTGTCCACTTTGTTTAAAACTTTTTTAAATGACTGCATCATGGCGACTGCTATGTCATATCATAATCAAATTGAAAAAAGTTCTGTTCTGCTTTTACATACATACCTATTTTAGAATAGAATCAATCCTTTTTGCACTTATCAAAATACTATAGAGCAAATATTTGTCTTACTAGGCCCTATGTTTATTTTTCATATACTTTGAAATATTTTGTTTTTGAGAGGGATTTATTTGTATTACTTTGTTAGGGACCTCATCAATTAGTTAATATGTAAATACAACTAAATATGTATTTTTTTTGTTTGTTAAGAGACTGAAGCATTTTTCTGTTATTTTTTATTAGTGTATGCCACTTTTCATGTCGTAACAGCTACATACATATAGATACCTCAGTTCTATAGTGTTACAACTCCAACTTTGTAAAATTCTATAAAATCTAATAAAGAAAAATAAGTCTATAATAATCCAAATTTGACTTGTTACGCTATTGAACTGAGGTATTGATATGTCATTAAAACAGTAGTTTTAGTTAGTCATCTGTTAGGGTGTACAGGGTATCCCATTTTCGACACTTTTGCGTGGTATCTCGCATGTTTTTAAAGATAGAGAGTTGGGGTTTTCGCAATAGTGTGCTACTTTTTTGTGAAACGAAACATGCTATAAACAGATTCATCATAACCCTATTAGTTTCTGAGCTACAGTGTGATTTCTGAAAAATGCCAAAATTAATTTCTTTTAATATCTCAAGAACTATTGATTTTAGAGACACATTTTAAATTTGAAAGCTTTATAGTTTTTTCCGCTCTACAACATGGTATCTTCAAATTTTATTTTTGACGTTCGTCTTTGGGCCACCATCATCATCTTCATTTTTTGAAATACGGACCTGTTTTTTATTGCATATTTTGAAACCTTATAACGTCCCAAACCTAATGATGTGCCACACTTAATGTTTTTTGTTGGTCCCTTATTAACACAGAAATTTGATTCTCCCCTCTGACACATGTAAGTTAAATAGAAACACCCTTAATTTGTAATTCAACCATTAAGTGTAGCACATTAATGGTTTCGGGAGGTCATAAGGTTTCAAAGTGAGAAATAAAAAATACAGGTCCGTATTTAAAGAAATAAAGTTAATGATGGTAGCCCAAAGACGAAACGTCAAAAATAAAATTTGAAGCTGCCATGTTGTAGAGCGGAATAAATTATAAAGCTTCCAAATTTAAAATGTGTCTCTAAAATCAATAGTTCTGGGGATATTCAAAGAAATTAATTTTAGCGTTTTTCACAAATCACACTGTAGCTCAGAAACTAATAGGTTTATGATGAATCTGTTTATGACACGTTTCGTTTTACAAAAAGTAGCACACTATTGAGAGAACCTCAACTCTCTATCTTTAAAAATATGGGAGATACCACACAAAAGTGTCGAAAATGGGATACCCTGTACAAATTTATTTAATTTTTATTTATAATGTCACATTATTTTTTTATATCTCTCCTCTAGCAATGATAATTCGTGTCTTAGTTGACTTAACTTTACAAACTGTATCATTCCTTTTTGATAAAATTAACAGCAGTGACTTTTCTATGGATATCTATATTTGGCCTAAATTTTATTTAAAATGATCCTACGTTTTCTGAAAAAAGGTAGTAGATGTTAAGAACAAAAGTGAGCTACACTGTACTTGAATACTTTAAGTTTATTAGTTTGTTAATGTTGTTTGTTGTAAATGATGTTATATTATCTATTATTAAAAAATAAAATAAATAAGAAACTGTTTTATTTATAACATATTACTTACAATTAGTAAAATCAGACAACTAAATTAATTTATACAGAACATTACCATTCTTTAATAAGGTAAAACAAAAAAAAATCCTTGATAAATCAGGTATAATGCTACATTAATAAGTATTTACATTTTTATAAATTAAAACATGAAAAATTAGAGAAATGCTATCTATCTACACAATGTTTACTATATGTAGCGGAAAGAACAAATAGTTACAAGATGTTATATGTTATGTTATATCACTGCAGATATTCTTCTAATTCTACTGGGTTTACATTAAAACTTTGTGCGGTTTCATTACTGTATAAACAGGAATGGCAATTTGATAAAATAACTGCAGTCATATACATCGCTGCTACTTCCTGCAGTAATAACTTCTGATTTTTTGAAGTCCAAAAATGCAAACTCCGCTATTGGTTTTCCAAAACCCCATTCAACAGCAATTCTAGAATTACTCATAAGTTCATTGAATTCCTGCTGTTGTGGTGTCATTCCAGCTCCGTTTGGATATGGAGTCAATAGCAACTCTCTTAATCCATATGCCTTATCGCCATAAAGAATAAAATTCTCATTATTCGGGAACCTGGTACATTCTTCCAACTGATCATACAAATGAGATTCTTGTAGTATTGCAGCATCATGTTTTCGCCCTTCGTACCCCCCTTTTAAATTGACAATTATACCATCAGGACAGGCAACTGCTTGGTATTTTACACAGTGATATCTTTTATGACCTGAGTAATATCTTTCTTGATTTTCCGATGGTCTACATATCCCTCGAGTGGTACCATCGATAAAACCCCAACAATTGGGAATAGGTGCTCCTCTTTCATGTACTGCATTAGCATACAACCTGTATCTTTCTAAGTTTAGCCACTGTAGATTTCTTAAATTTGATAGTAAATGTCCAAAATTGGTGTATATGTGGTTGATCATATAATCTATTATTTTAGACAATGCTGGTGAAGATCTTCCAAATAAAGGCTCAAGCTCAATTAACCTGTTAGGGTACGCCAGTCTTCTTAGTAAAATACATAGCCCTTGTTCACCTGAAACTCTATGCCCACTATCTGTCCTAAATTCATGCGGAAGTCTTAGAGCTTGAACCAATCTAGGAATATCATTTTTTCGAATCGAAAATAAAGCTTACATTCATTTTCACGAATATCATTCAAATTGAAATTTTCATACATTTCAGCTCTATTTTCGTTGGCGTTCGGATTAAAATTCTCCAACAAAATAGCATCTTCTAAATCACTATCTGAATCAGACGATTCTAACAGTAGTAAATCTTCATTTAACATCTTAATTTTATAAGAAAAATGAAAAATTTATTATTACAAATCAACAAGAACAAATTAAAAACGTGTTAAAAGCTCGGATGACACAACGGAACGAAAGAAAGATGACACCGATGACACACTTCTCACGTTTACGGCTATGGCTATCGCTTCGGTTTCGGTTTTGTTTCGAAAACTGTTTACAGTACTACCGAATAGCGGCTAAGTTAACGTATATGTATATCGTTACTAAGGAGACCTTGAAGAAGAAGTGTAATCGACATGCTTTCAAAACGGGCTTGATTTTTTGTCTAAATTATAGTTCTAAATATGTCACTAGAGGGTACTGTGGTCAATCGGGATCTTTCTGAGGTTGCTGCTTATGTTGCATATGTACAAAAAATAGTACAAAAGTAAAATAGAAAATTTCATTAATTTTTAAATATGACGCTATAGAGAACACTACCCAATTTTAATTTAACAAAAATATGATAGTTTGAAAGAATTACGTAATGGGTGCCCAAATTCCCAAGATCACCATTATTTTAATTTTATTATATGCATTTTTCGGTTGAATAAAAAAGTATTATTATTTTAATTTAGCTTCAGCTCTCATTTCCCTGAAGGAGGAACAATTTCTTTATTATTTTGGATAATAAAAATAGGAATAGGAATTTTAAACTCTGTCATTAATAATCAAAAAAAAAAAAGAAAAATGGAATTTTTTACTTTATCTTTAATTTTTTAAATTGTCGTTTACATTTTTGGAAGTTAAAGTTTTGTTTAGTTTTTGTATTTAAAGTGTTGATTTAAAAATTTTTTGCTTGTCTCTTAAGATAGAAGTAGAGTTTAAAACTAAAGGTTAGACTTGCTTGCTTTAAAATATACAAAATAAAGTTTTTGCAATGTTGCGAATACTTATTTGTTAAACATAAAAAAATAAATGTATTCTTTTAAAAAATCCCTAACTTCCATTAAACAGTTCACTTTATATATAAAAAAATAATTGCTATTGTCACAAGGCTTTGTATACAACAATAAACAAGAATATTTAACGTTTGTGTAGAACTTCACAAGCTAAGTATACACGTCGTGCAAGCTTGATTCCTTCCACTAAGTTTTAGTGCGGTGAACACTAGCAGGTAGCGATTAGACAAAAAAATATTTAAGTCTCGCCCACTGCTTAAATGAAGTAAATAATAAAATTTACTTTTAAGCAAGGACGTAGCTAGGATCCGCTCACCTGTACTAAAAATTGTCAAGGTGGTTAGATAAGGAATAAAGTTATGAATAAAGTATTGTACAGAGCTACATTAGGTACGCCGATATACGCTTTTCTTGAACTTCAGGAAATCATATTATTTTTATTTATGAACCTAACAGTACAGAGTTTTTCAATAAAAAGTTTCCAACAAAGGTTTTTTGAGGATACGGTAGTAGTGTAATTAGCCAGCAAAGACTTGGGTAATCTAAAAAGTAAATGAAAATTAGTTACATATACAGCGTGCCTTCGAAAGTTTTTACCAAATGAAAAACATTTTATTTATTTACTTTACGAAAAAAATCCTAGCTACGGCACAAAACTTTAAAGGGTGATTTTATGAAGAAAAGTTTTTATAAACATATGTCCGGAATTGCCTGAAATAAAATCAATATTTTATAAATATATTAAAAACCCCTTAATCGATTGGGTTCAAATCAGATTAAACTTAGAGAAACATTTTGGAGTATTTGTTTAATGAAATCAAGCGCTTGTAAATTTTTACCTAGATTAACTTTATTGGATCCAGTAGCGTCTCAGTGGGCACAACAGCCAATATTATGAGAGAAAAATGTTTGCCACTGGCTTTTTATGTAGTTTGTATATTTTTTCTATAAAGCAAATAAAAATAAAATTTTTAGTGTTGTACATTTTTTTGTCTGTGGTTTCGTATTTAAGATATTTATAAAATACCGACTTTTAAAAAATAATTAACGCCTTGTATTTCAAAAACAGAAGCAACTTCGGACATATGGTTATAGAAAGTTTTTTCATAAAATGACATAGGAAATCACCCTTTTAGTAAGTTTTCTACCCTAGTTAAAAAAATACTCTAAATTTCAATTTGGAAACAAGTTTTTTAGGACACGCTGTACATCTTACCTACAAATATTTTCGTGAGAAATGTATTTTCTTATTAAGCAGGTTTTTATGAAGGAGGCACTTTTTTCGAAGCTGTTAAATAAGGGCCTGGCATGACTGGTAAGAACTCGAAACATTTTGTCACCGTATAATATAACATAAGTAATTATTACTTATAGTCATGGCAAGACTGTCACTAATATGCATAACCTCGAAGGCACGTGTAATGCATCTGTCAAGGATATACCTAGTACAATTCTAAACTATGAAGTTACCCTACTTTAACGTCAAATTTTAAATTATCTACTAGAGAGTAAAAATTCCAATTTAATATAAACGTAAGTTTGACGGTAATTTGGACTAATAAACGGCGTAAAAATAACTTTGAGATCAGTCAAGTAAGTTTCAATTTAAAAAATTAAGTTCTACTTAAAAATATTTAAATAAATTGCCATTTTAATACTTACCGGTTAAATTTTAAAAATAGATATCTCCTTTTTTAGAAATATTTCCCATTTAGCAGTTTGAAGCAAGGCAGTATTAACTTTATTTCACATTTAATACAATAAAAGACCCATTTTAATGCACATAATAATCAAAATATTGTCTTTTGACAATTTTTCGAACGTCGTTGTTAACCTAGCATAACACGTCAAATTTAGAAAAGTTAAAATTTAATAAAGATGCCCATGAAAGCTGTGTTGCAAAATGACATTTCGTAAATTCCTACTCAAAATGTAAAATGGATTATTTACTATGTACAAATAAATACATTTTAAACTTAGAAATTCTTGAAATTTTTAATAATTACACATATAAGGTTTTAAATATACCCAATTTAAGTAATGTTATGTGTTGTGGTGTATTATTTAGTGAATAAATATGTCAAATTTACAAATACAAATAAAAGAAAAAGAAAATCGCAGAAAAAACCCGTGATAACCAGGTTACATTTTAATAATTTAAATAGATTTAGGCTCTTTTTAATTACGCTTTAAAAGTCATAAATCCAAAAGTCGTCATATTATCTGTGAAAAGAAATGGCATGAATTCCACTACATATTGATATATCTGGCAACACTGTTTCATCTTGGATTCATTTGATCCCGATTGATATGAGCGCCTTCTATTGTTTTCTAACAGAAATGCTGTAATTTAAACCCGTTTTTTCAAAATAGTCCCGTTGTCGTTTACACACCTTCCTCTAGGTCACCATAATCGTTACCGATCAAATCGCAAGTGTTTTTATCGAAAACTGTCTATTATTCCTAATCAGTACAAAACAATTTCCTAAATTAAACATTGTTTTTAATAAACACTGCGTTATACGATTTTGGTACCCGTTAAACTGATAGCTGGAATGAAGAGGTAATGAGTCATAGATAGTTCCAAGCATATGTAGTATCCATCACGTCTAGTTTTCGAGGTACATGTCAATTTTTGTTTTAACTAACCTCACTTCAGTCATATAAGAAACCGTTGACGTTTTCGACGCATTTTACTTTTCTAGTGGTTTGTTTCATTCATAAATCGTTTCTATTCCATAGTATCGATATATCTGAATGTATTTATTTGAAAATCCAACATGAATACTGAACTAAGTGGCCATCGCAACTGCAAAAATGCACCAAACAAGTTTTGTTACGTTTGTGGACAGTATATTGTGAAATCACAAGCAAAAACTGTTTCCGAAAAAGCAAGAAGTGCATATTTACTTTATTTTGGACGTGCTATTAATCAAGGTAAACCATGGATACCACAGTTTTTTGTGTTTCTTGCTATGCTACTCTCATGTCTTGGATTAATGGAAACAAGATGTCAATGCCGTTTGCCATTCCAGCTTTATGGCGTGAACCTAGTAATCATTTTAATGATTGCTACTTTTGCATGACTGACGTACATGGCTTTACAAAAAAATCAAGCACAACATTCAGTATCCTGACGTTCCTTCAATGTCAAAACCAGTACCGCACAGTGATGAAATGCCTCCTCCTTTACCTCCTAACAAAAATGAAATTGAGATTTTGGAAGAGCCAGATTTGTCGCATGTTGTAGAACGTAATGACGAAAGCAGCAAAGATCCTGAGTTTTTACCTTCTACAGGTTCTTTTGGACGTCCAAATCTGATAAATCAAAATGAATTGAATGATTTGATACGAGACTTAGATTTATCAATTCGGCAAGCTGAATTACTAGGCTCTAGATTACAAGAATGGAAGTTATTGGCTCCTGACACAAAAATATCTGTGCAACGAAAACGTAATAAAGAAATGGCTTCATTATTTTCAACTTTTGAAAACATATGCTACTGTAACGATATAGAAACATTAATGAGTGAGTTGAACATTCCCTACGTAACACAAGACTGGCGTTTATTCATTGATGGTTCAAAAACAAGTCTGAAGGGAGTATTATTGCACAATGGTAACAAATATGCGCCAGTACCAATAGCATATTCAACTGTTTTAAAAGAAACATATGAAAATATTAAATCAATACTAAATTTGATAAAATACAAAGATTTTAGGTGGAAAGTGTGCGCTGATCTTAAAGTTATAGCTATTTTACTCGGGCTCCAGGGTGGATTTACTAAATACTTTTGTTTTCTTTGTTTGTGGGACAGTCGAGCCACTGAAAAGCACTATACTACCAAAAGTATGGCCTAAGAGATCAGAGTTTGTTTGCGGAAAAGCTAATGTTAAACATACACCGTTAGTAGACCCTAAAAATATAATTTTACCACCACTTCACATAAAATTGGGTCTTATGAAAAATTTTGTCAAGGCTATGAATAAGGAAGGAGAAGGATTTTTATATTTGAAGACAGTTTTTTCAAAGTTAAGTGATGCAAAACTCAAAGAAGGGATATTCGTAGGACCACAAATACGCACATTGATGAAAGACCCGAATTTCGACAAAACGCTGACTGACAAGGAACTTGATGCCTGGATATCACTGAAGGCAGTTTTTAAAAAGTTTTTAGGGAACCATAGAGCCGAAAATGCGGAACAGCTAGTTAACAACATGTTAAAAGCATACGAAAACTTGGGTTGTAGAATGTCCTTAAAAATTCACTTTCTTCATTCACACTTTTCTTTTTTTCCACCTAATCTTGGTGCTTTCAGTGATGAGCACGGTGAAAGGTTTCACCAAGATGTAAAGAAGCTTGAAGAACGATTTCAAGGCCGTTGGGACACAACTATGCTAGGCGATTACTGTTGGCGTCTAAAACGAGAAGATCCTTCTAAACACAAAAGAAAAAGTTAAAATTTAAAGGTATTCTGGGTTTAAATTTTGTAAATTAATTTTTCTTGTATTTTTTATAGGTTCCTGTTAAAAATAAACTCAAATATATCTAAAAAATGTAACAGTTTTTTTATATTAATAAAATTATGTTTAATTCTTTCAATTTTGAGTATAATTTGCCACATCCTCATGGAAAAAAAATGATACGTGATGGAAAGAAAATATGTATGTATTCTTACTAAACAATAGGAATAAATAGGAAAACATGACATTTCAAAGCGGGTACTTAATTTTGTTTTTATTTTTAACGCAGTGTAATTATTGTAACAGAACTTCATAAATAATATTATATAAAGTAGTAGCTTAATCCACCTTTAGTTCAATAGTTGTTTGTTCTTGCGTAAGTATTTTATCTCCCTTTAGTACTCTTAGTACTCTGAAGCCCTAGAAAGGCGAAACAATTGTAGAGTAATGCTCTAATAATTATTGAAACATTAAAAAGCAATTTTTTCCTATTTAGTATTAATATTTAAAAAATGTTTCACAAGAAACCAACTGCGGATACAATTCAGTTTATTAATTTAAATGTTGGTGACTAATTTTTTGAAAAAACTGATGTACAGTTTTTCTTATTCTGGCCTTCATTTCTTCGTCAATGTTGTACCGTACTTTTGTAAGCGTGGCTTTCTGCTGTCTGTTTTATATGCTGCCAGGACTTCGTGAAACGTAGCTACAGAAATACCTAAAAAGTACACAAAAACTTATATTACTAAAAATAATTTATCCATTATAACGTGGCCTGTAGGCGCCTGTCTTACATTTTTAGGTTTACAATTAAATTTAATAGTACTAATAGTTCTTAATTCGTACGAAGGTGATTCCTTGTTTAAAATAACGGGATTTTTGTTTTATAAACATGGGGTCAAAAGTCAACCAAAAGGGATATAAGATACTTACGCAATCTTCACGAAAAATATAAATTTAAATAGCCTGATACATTTAGAAACTTTTTAACTCTATTTTCGTTAATTTTTGTTTATGTATAATAGTGTAATATATTTCTTAAATGCATAATTATTTTATTTTGGTTGCCTATTTAAATAGTAAATAAAGAAAATCTATAATATATCATTTTTAATTTTTTTTTTTGCAAAATTAAAGTATTTACTAAACAGCGCACAGTGGTTTCCTGTATTAAGTATTGCGGTCATAATTAGAAAATTTAATTTTATTACGTTAAAATGACAAAATTGGTTAAATTTATACTATATATACTACGTATATTTTTAAACAATCTTTCAGTAGCGTAGATTTTTTTTCTGTGGGAAGGGGTTATATTTATTTAGACACCTAATATATTAAAAAAAAAATAAATAGTAAACATTATGGGGTTATAACTATATCCTTATTCTAATATATTATTATATAAATTACCTTGTAATAATACTTATTACACATCTAACAAGTTTAAGACTTCTTTTGAGAGAATAGACTTATTTGAAGAAGGCAGTTTTCTTAATCCAGTTATATAAGGATCAGAGTTAAGTAATAGTCTATGGAGGAGGTCGGTATTAGTAACAATACGTGACATTTTTCGTGTATGATCACGTCTAAATTTTTTAATATTTTTATTTGTTGATTCTGCAGCCTCCTCTGACATTTCCCCTATTGATAAAAGGGCATGGTCAATTACTTCAGATCCATGAATTAATACTTTATGAATTGATGCAGGAAGATTGTACCATGAATACTCCTGGACGAGTAGTTTTGCTGTTTCTAAAGCATATAATTTAAATTTTTCTTTATTTATATTGTATCCAGATGATAAACAAGTTAGTATTACACCACATCTGTCTATAATATTTTGGTTGATACCCGTTATTTCGGCAGAAATACTGGAATTTACAAAAAATTTCTTGCAGTATTTCCGTCGTTAGACGTTCCAGTTCCACCACTTCTAGGCTTATCCACAATAAGACCTAGTCGGCTTCAAAATTGGCTTTGGATAAGTTACTTTTGTTCTGCCAAAATCGTTTTGTCTTCTTCAGATCTTATTTGCCACTTTTTGAGAGAAATTCGGTAAGACAGATGGATGAAATATTCAAAAAACGTATCCACGAGTGAAGTGGAGATAATCCAAACTCGTAATTACTTTTATCCACGGTTTTTTCGAGACACATTTCAATATTGTTCATTTCTTTCGGTGATGCTTTACATATATAACATCTACTTGAGGCACTATCGCTTAATGCGCTGCATATTTTTCCATCCACCATAGTTAGTTGTAGTGAATGAGTGAGTTTTATTTGCCGATCACGAAAACGGAATACGAAAGGCTGAAGTTTGCTAATTGTTTGTTTGAAATGACTTTCTTTTTGTAAAGACAGTTGAGTACCGTCAACCTCTAATTTGAGGTTATGTTAAAGAATAGTAACATTTTGAAGAGAATGTAGGCGTGGTATCAAAAAATAAATCGATATTATTTACTTATTTATGATTTTTTTCTTCTAGATGCCTCGAAATTACAAGAAAAACTTGGGATCCATGGTAATAAAAATTATGACGAGGTTTATTTACAAAGAGCAGTAACGGCGGTGAAACAGAAACAGATATCAATGCGCGCCGCTTCCCAGCAGTACGGGGTTCCATACACTACACTTAACAACCACGTTAATGGTACTGTTACTTTAAAATATGGAAGGCCGCAGGCGCTAGATGAGAATAGTGAGAGACAGTTAGTCGAGGCACTTCAAGTTTGTGCAGAATGGGGATTCCCCCTAAAACCCATTGATGTTAGATATATTGTACAACAAAGTCTCAATAAACGGGGCCTGATTGAGAAACGTTTTCGAGATAATCTACCTGGAACTGACTGGTTTTTAGGATTCATGAAACGGAATCGAGACGTCACTGTAAAGCTTGCAGAAAATACAAAACGGGTTAGAGCTGCTTTAAGCTATGAAACAATTAAGGAATATTTCGACAACTTAGAGGAAACGATCAAAAATATTCCACCTTCAAATTTAATAAATTATGATGAAACTAACTTTGTGGATGATCCTGGAGCAGCCAAAGTAGTTTTAAAAAAGGAAGCAAGCATGCTTTTAGAGCTATAGATAGTTCAAAAACTAACACAACGGTAATGTTTGCTATTGCAGGTAATGGCACCTTACTTCCACCATATGTGGTGTATAAGGCAAAACACTCCTACCAAGGTTGGACTGAGGGTGGCTTGGAGGGATCAAAGTATAACCATACACCCAGCGGCTGGTTTGACGCAAACATTTTCGAGGACTGGTTTTATGGCATTATCTTGCCTTATTTTAGACACCTAGATGGCGACAAAGTACTCATAGGAGATAATTTAAACAGTCACATAACCTTAAGTGTGATAAGGGAATGTGAAAATAACAATATCAAATTCGTTTTACTCCCTCCGAATTCCACACATTTATTACAGCCTCTAGATGTGGCTTATTTCCGGCCGTTGAAGGCGTCTTGGAGAAAAAATCTGGAGAAATGGAAAATAAAAAATAGAGGAGTGCTTCCTAAAACACTTTTCCCGAAGCTCCTTAAGGATACCATTGAAGACATTGGATTGAGATCGCAAGCAAATTCCATTGCGGGATTTAAAGCATGTGGAATTATTCCATTCAACCCTAATGCCGTCCTCAATAAACTTCCACGAAAAAATCTACATAATACGGAATCAGAAAAAGTCTGGACAGAAGTTATTGTAGATCACCTAAATGAACTAAAATCTGGACCTTCTCAAGCTCCAAGAAGAGGGAAAAAAATCAACGTCGTAGCAGGAAAAAATATAAGCAGCAGTGATCTTAACATTTCAGAGGAAACAAAGGAAAAACCAAAGAAAAATAATAAGATTTTACGAAAAAATAAAAGAAAGAGACAAGTCAGTAGTAGTAGCAGTGATGAGATTGACCAGATAAATCTGGTGGACGATGAATCGAACTATGAAATTTCGGAAAAAAGTAAATCTCCTTCGCCGTTACCTAGCTTTCAAAATGTTGAGGACACATTTGGATTAAGAAATATGGGAGATTACGAAATCGGCGAATCATCAATCAACCAACAACAGCCAAACCAAAGAAGCGAAACAACTGCAAATACTGCTGCAGAACAAGAAAAAGATTTGTTGGTTAATGATTTTGTAATAACCAAGTTTAAAACCAACAAACGAGACAGATTTTATATAGGAAAAGTGGAAGAGCTTTTGGAATCATCGATAACCATCAGCACCCTCAGAATGCAAAATAAAAAAGACTGCTGTTTTGTTTTTCCCCAAAATCCAGATTGGGCGGAGGTTACTAAAGACCAAATCATACAAAAAATAAAATTGAAAAACATACGAAGAGGAAGACATTTTTTCACTCTACCTAAGGGCTTCGATCTAGAATAACCTATATTTTTGTTTACTTTGTTTTTCTAGAAGATTTGTTTATTTTGTATTTTTAGAATTTATTCTTGAGTTATAAAATGTTACTTTTGTATTTAAAACAACACTTGTTCCTGTGAAACTAAAGAGTTCCTATTGAATCAAAGGCCTATTTTTGTAAAATAAGACTTTTTTATGCATTTTTTTTAAATTAAATTGCTTAATAATGCATATTATCAAATATTTGGCGATCGACTTTACCCATATCCTAATCTAAAGTCGATTTTACGTTGTTTTAAATGGGTGATCGAGTTTACCCCACAATACGGGGTAAAGTCGATCACACTTCAAACCACAAAAAATCAAAATGGTCATGCGCACAAAGTACTTGACCACACCATCTTATGACTTAAATGTTAAGGATAATACATATTTAGTTTTGTAAAAAAGGCCAACCCGCCTAAGCACTATGACGAAAAAACTTTATTTTTTGATCGACTTTACCCCGGTTGACGGCACTTTCTTTGGCAAATTGAAAACGAACTGGTCTGCAGTAACGGGTGGAACATGGGCGCAGATTTTTCCAAATGATAATGTCATTTCTCCATCGACTGACTTGGAAACAATTTGCAGAGGAACGTGGGAGGTAACAAATAAACTTCCATCATCATTCATATTTGGGTCAGAGAATACTTGCTTGTACTCGGAATGGCCAGTGCTTCCATCGAACCCCCATTTTCCAATCAACGTCATATTTTCAAGCAAGTAATTATCATCTATACTCTCTAAGACTGTTTTTGGGATTCTAAAATACGGTTAGCTGTGTGGTCTAACAAATTCTGTAACTCAACTTCAGCACTTGATTCTGAAACTTACGTTACTGAAACGTTATCCGGGTAACAACGTTTTTTGGCTTGTAATACTTTTTATAGGAAGGCATTACATCTTGTAAAAAATTATTATTTATAAACTGTTTTATTAATAAATACTGATGCTTGCTTAACTGTGCCTCCATGATAAGCGACAAAGCTTCGTCAGGATTTGCTTGAGTAAGTGATGGCTTATTCGACTTGTTTAAAAATTCCTGAATTGCAGAATTATCAACCTTGGATAATTCTGCTATCAAAATATACAAAATTTAGTATACGAAGTACTCTTGATGAAGCCCTAGAAAGGCGAAACAATTGTAGAGTAATGCTCTAATAATTATTGAAACATTAAAAAGCAATTTTTTTCCTATTTAGTATTAATATTTAAATTAATTGTTGCATAATGTGACATTAAAATATCCTAAATAAATTAGAATGTGTTTTTTGGTAATTTACTATACAATTAAAGTAAAATTTTTGGTTCATAAGATGCATATACACTTCGTGCCACTTCAAAACTTCCATGGGCAATTTTTGCCAATGCGTAGCAAGGAGACGGTCTAAAGAAACGACAAAGCTATACTGACGTGGCAATATATCAGAAAATGTTTCAATGGAGACGTTTATTGCCTAACCTTGAAGTGCTAGTATTTAAACAAAAAATACTGAAAAATAAAATTAGATTTTTTTTTATTCCATAGACTTAGCTGTGCCTTTCTAATCTCTTTTAAATTGAACTTATGGATATAAAAAAGCCAAATTATTTACTATAACTAATATAGTTTAGCGTAAACACTACTCCAAAGCCTATTCCGGCTTTGCTGACTAACGTGAAATATTAATTTGTTTTTCATAAAAAAATTCCGTAGTAAATAATGGACCAACGAATTATTTAATAAAAAAAATGTTTTAAAACCTTATTAAGCATTTACAATTATATGGATACTGACTGTATTTAGTTAGATAATGAGCAAAAAAGTAAAAATAAAAGCAAATTTAATCACCTAAATATTATAAAAGACTGAGGTAAAATGTAAAATACTTGGAGAATGAGTAAAATGCAAGAAAATTAGGCTACATAAATATAATTTAGGGTACGGTAATACCAACTTTATTAAATAACTTTCTATTTATTATATATTATGTTATTTTTTTGTAAAAATTTGGGGACTTTACTGAAATTTTAAAACTTTTAGACAGGAAATGACAGATATAAATTTCAAACTGACAGCTAGGCGCCATTTTGAAAAGAAAAATTAAATAGAAAGAGGGGTCTTATGGCGCATCATTCGAAACCTCCTGACGAGTACTTTATAACCTCAGCATATAAATTCAATACCTTTACCTACTACAAAATGTCGGTACTTTGAAAATTACCTGAATATCTCTTTTAGATGGCGGTATTTCCGAATCTAATAAAGTTAGTTACACTTAATGTGGTATTTCCTTAAAGCTCTTTTAATGATTTATTTGATGGGTATATTGGTGATACTATACAGGGTAGGACAAAAAGTATAGATTTTTTAATGACGCACTCTGTATATTATATCATTATTAAAAGGATATCTAAAAGACCTTTTAGAAAATACCACATAAGGTATATCTACCTTTAGTAGTTTTGGAGATATGGCTGTCCAAATCAGGTATTCAGGTATTTTTTAAGTACTACCATTTTTTGAGAGATAAAGATATTTATATTCTGGGGTTATTAAGAACTTGTCAAAAGCTTTAAAATAATATGCCACAAGATTAGGGTTGCCATAATTGTCAGCATGCAGACCGGGACATTGATTGATCAAATCACTATTCTTGGTGGCAAAATCACCATTTTGTCACATTGACCTATAATTATACCAACACAACAAAAGTGAAATACTAACCATATACAATATAAACTCGATTTATTAAAAACCCAATATAGCATAAACTAATAAATCATATGAAAAAAAACTAGTACAAGATTCACATTTTAAAGAAGAATAAAACTAAATAAAATAGAAACATTCTGCATTTTTGCAATTTTATGATATATTTTACTCAGCTGAATTACTTTTCTTCAACAAACCAATCATATTTTTCTGTTTTTTTACTTGGTTAAGTTAATATGTTTGCCCTTTTACATATTTATAAAAATCAGTACATGTTAAGTTGTAGTTTATTTTACACAACAGTATCAACAGCAAGGCGGCTGCGCTTTTTTTGTCCACTGGGAAACAATTAACGAAAACACTCTTTCAACGTTAGCGTTGTGCCTCGAATAGGGAACAAATATTGACAAATCAAAAGTATGTATTTCTTTCTCTCGGTAATGTTCGGTTTCATAAAAGAAATATAACCATTTATCATGCATATTTTTTCAGTCCAAATGTCGTCACATTCATGTTTTTGGCAAAATCTTGTAAATACAGTACTTCCTCAAAGATTGCATCCCCTATATTTTATATCCCTATCTTGCAAATAAATACCTGTTTTTTAAACCAATTCCCATTGGGGTATTTCATTGAGAATTATCCATGAAAATACATCAAACTTCCCCAGAGGCTCACTCCACTGTTTCAAATACTCCATGACCGTTTTGTAGTAATCCTGGATTTTATTTTATGTCGTTCTAGTTTTTTATTTGTTTTTTAAAGGAATAACTTACTATGTAGGAATAAAAATATATTTCCGATAAGGAGGTTATTAAAAAGTTAACCAACACCAAAAAATTGTTTCAGTGGCTCCCACAATTTTAACATTTTTCAAGCGCTGGAGCAAAGACAATCACCTGGTTCTTGAATGACATATAGATATTACTGAACGATTTTAATGTCGACGAAAACGCAAAACCACTTAACTGACAAAAATTCAAAATTTATATTTTATTAAAAATCGATCCGTTAAATACTCGGCAATGTTTCTGCAAAAACTCTTAGCTGACAAAAATTCGTAGTATTTTTAAATCGCGAAATACAATTCCACGTATCTGAAATGCAAAATAAATGCTGTTGCAAAAACAAGTATCTAACAATTTCATACGAGATATACACGTGTGTTGAAGTGCTCTTCGATATTTTACTTGGTAAGTACGTATTTTCTTATAATTAATAATAAACGACTATTTTATTCTTTATTTTAAGTAGTGATCTTTCTTATAAAATAGTATAATACATTGTGTGGAACATAAAAATAGGGAAGAAAAGTCTTATGAAATTTGCCTGCAGTTACTTGTTTTTGCGGATTTGGTTTTGCCCTAATTTTTATTATATTTTGCAGATACTTGTTTTTGCCGCTGCACTGTGTTCTTAATTATTAGCTGGGATATTAGTAGAAATAGGTAAGATTTGTAATAAATGAATTAATTAATTAATTAAATTAATATAGAAATAGGTATGTTACTAATTTTTTGTATAATCCGTTTAATATTTTTTAGGTTACTATGGCACAAAAAAAAATTTATAGCGACATAGAGCTGCAGAAAATCTTGGAGAGCGACGAATTTTATGAAGATCTTATTCAATTTGACGACAATTCCAACTCAAATGAAGAAAATATTTTGCCGAATATAACTCTCGACGACAGAACCATTACCAATGAAAAAATTCTTCCGGTTCTTGAGGTTATTACTCTTCCAGAAATTGAGCAAAATACCGTTGTCCTAGAACTTGATGCGGCCTATGAAGCCTTAAACCATAATACTCTGTTTAAGGATTTAACAGAAACCAATAATGAATTGCTGGTATTCCAAGATACTGTACTACCAGAAAATCCGGAGATTCAGACATATGCCAATTCTGCAGCTTCTGAGCCGACAAACAACGATAATGATCTACCTCCCGATGAACAGATTGAAAAAGTGCTACCAAATTACGAAACCGAAAATGATCAATCCCCAAATGAACAGCAAAGAACAGAGCCAATGGAACAAAGCTACGAAGGAGAAAAGGACTTAAGAAGAAAAAATAAGAGACTTAGAGAAAAGGGGCGCAAGTATAAAACTTTGAAAAAAGATAAAGTGACTGGAAAATATTCCTATGGAGAAGAAAAAGAAGAAAGAAGACTGAGAGCAACCTGTCAATCTGTTTTATGTAAAAAGGCAAAAAATAGATTTTGCAACACCTTCAGTCCCAATGATAGACGAGACATTTTTTAAATTTTTGGCGAATGTCATGGGATATGCGCAAAGTGTACGTTTCATCATTGGTCAAAACTGTTACTACTAAACGTCCTAAAGAAGATAATTCCAGCCGCTTACTAACATTCGAATATTATTTAAAAAAAACAGCGAAGATGTCCGAATTTGCAAGAAAATGTTTTTAAATACTTTAGATTTAAAAGAATGGATGGTACGAAACTGGCTCAATGAAGCCTCCAATAATAAGTTAAAGGATAGCAAAGATGTAGCCATGCCCAGTAAAGCTCGATTACCTGCAGAATTAAAAAAAGGTTTGGAGGTGTTACATACCTTTTTGGACAATCTACCCAAGCTAGAATCCCACTACTGCAGAGCATCATCAAACAGACTGTACTTGGAGCCATTATTTCAAACCAAAACTGACGTGTACCGTTTATATAAAGATTACTGTACTCTTAATAGTGCCAAAGAACTTAGCTTAGTGCATTTTAAAAAACAAATGACACTGAAAAATATTTATATACATAAACCAAAGAAGGACCAATGCGACGTCTGCATTGGTTATAAGACCAAAAACGTTATGCAAGAAGAATTTGAAAAACACATAAAAAGAAAAGATGAAGCCAGATGTGAGAAAGAAAAGGATAAGAAAATGGCAATGGAAACTACAGAGCTTGCTGTCTTCACCATGGACGTTCAGGCTGTGAAGCTTGCCCCTGCACTACGGGCATCCACCATCTACTACAAAACCAAACTATGTGTGCATAATTTTACCACATTCAATCTAGGTGACAAAGAGGTTTCTTGTTACTTGTGGCATGAGGCTGAAGGTGGACTGGAAGCTAATATTTTTGCGACCATTATCACCAGACATATTTTTGATTATTTGGAGAAAAATCCGCAAACAAAAACTATTGTACTCTATAGCGACGGTTGTGGTTATCAAAACCGCAATACTATTTTAAGTAATGCTTTGTACCATTTTGTCCAAGCAACAGGGGTAATCGTAATTCAGAAGTTTCTTGAAAAGGGACATACTCAGATGGAAGTAGATAGTGTCCATAGTTTGATAGAACGGAAGTTGAAAAATAAAGACATTAAGCTTCCATCTGATTATGTTGAAGTGTGCCAAAAGGCTCGATTAAAGCAACCTTTTCAAGTAAAGTTTTTGGATCATACCTGGTTTCAGAACTTCTCGAAATTGCAATATTATAGCAGTATCAGACCTGGCCAAAAAAGAATGATTTACATGTTAAGGATATTAGATGTCTAAAATACGAAAAAACAGAAGGCATTTCATTTAAGAGTCATTATTCAGATAATTGGACGGTATTACCGCAAAGAATCAAAATAGTTAAAAATCCACAGATTGGTCCCTTATATCAATCTCGTATAAAAATAAAAGAACAAAAGTATAAGGATCTTCAGGCCCTTAAAGCTGTGTTACCACTAGATGTTCATGAATTTTATGACGCATTACCTCATTAATACTCGTATTAAGTACTTTTCTATATTATATTATGTTATATTTTTCTTTTGTCTTAGAATGTTTTGTTTTTTTTTAATATATTTTTAGGAAAATAAAAATATCTCGTATCCCTAATCAAAATTGTATTACTTAAATTTCGGCAAAACAAAACCTCACAACTAACACTTTTTTACACAAAAGAGATATCAAAACCAAGTATCTGACATAAAAGTAGAATTAATGGAAATAACTTACTATTGCATATACAAACATTAGGAGAAGTAAATATTTAACTTACTTTAAAATATTTTCTAAAAATTTCGAGAATCAACACAAAATTATTACATTTTAAGTCTCTTCTGAAAACATTGACTTTTGCAGTTACTTGGTTTTGCGTTTTCGTAGCTTTCTTTTCTACCAGTCGATTGTTTTGCGGCTATTTTGGAATCTGGATAAAGTATTATATTCAGCTTTGTGCTGCAATCCAATGAGTTAAAGGACTGGTGATGATTTATGATTTTGTAAGCCGTCGTCAGTTCTGCCGCGCTTACTAACACATCTTCAGGAGTGTTTTGTTTTACCATGAACGAAGAAACTACACATTGCCTGGCTTGATGACCATTACTTTTATAGTGGTCAGTTATAGCACTTTTTCCACTGTGACTTACAGAAATATGAATATTACATACCGAACAATACGCTTCGTACTCGTTGCGGCCTTTCCTAATAAATGACTATTCTTTTGTGAATTGCTCCCAGAAATGACCTTTTCTTTTTGGCATTGTATTGCGTGAAAAATTTAGTCTAGCTCTAGAAAGAGAAAAACAAAATAGCATTATTGCCCAATACCTAACTGGCTTTTGGTTTATTATAAAACAATGTTTACACAATGTTTTTCCGCTTACTTCTTAAATTAAAATTTTTCTGTCTAGCAAACAAATTCCCTACGGATATTATTTCTAAAAAATATTAAATATTTTGTTATTTTATAAATAACATGGAACATGTAATATTTTTACGCCCGTATGCACTGTATAGGTTTAATCCAGATCAAACATTTAATCTGCTTTATGTCCCATTTTTGTTATGCACCGTCAGAAAATACAGTATCTAAGCGCGATTATGTTAATCCCTCACTGTTGATGGTTTAAACGTGTTTTTCTAACCTTAAAATTGTATCTTTGGATTTAGCCGGTATTTGCTTTATAATTTTTATTTTTAAAATACGGTTTTTGCACTTTATAATGGAAATAGAAGACGAATTATTCTTGGAAGATGATCAAGATATACTAGATATAATAAATTTCGGATTTCCGAGAAGACGTTATGAAAGAACCGAATATTTCGACACGATGGACAATAACAAAACAGATAGTACTTAATTTTCTAGGACATATTGAGGATGAATTAGAGTTTAATAATGATTTATTAGTAATGTATACTTTGTATACCTATTATTAAATTTTCCCAGATGTGGAAAAAGTGATATATTTAATTATTTTTTAGAAACAATAGCTTATCCCCTATGAATCAGCTCTTAACAACGTTGAGGCTTTATTCATGTGCAGGACATCAAAATTCCATTGGAGATTTTATAGGGGCACATCAAACAACTGTTTCCAGAGTAGTCAGAAAAGTTACTAATGCTATTGCAAGACTACGACCAACATTTGTGAAAATGCCAAATGAGTACGAGATTGTTCACATTGGAACAGATTTTTACAAGATTGCGAGATTTCCAAAAGTCATGGGTTGTTTAGATGGAACACACATAAAAATACAGTCACCAGGTAAGTACTTCTGAGGATTACCCCATTGAACAAGAGATGGGCAGATTGAGGAATCAATTGTGTGAAAAAGTTAAAGAGCATATGTTACCTTTAAAACCTGGCAACACATAAAACTGATAACTTTTATCCTTTTCCTAGAAGTCTGGGCTTAATGAAATATAATAATAATAATAGTTTCAGCAATGCTTTGTCAGGTTTCCACGAGGGTTTTCAAAAGTGAAACTTGTTCTTTATCTTTTATTTTCAATTAAATTTTTCAATATGCCTTTCTCATTTGTACCTATGCCATGCAATCAGAAATTTTATAGTAAACTACCCTTCAGAGTTTAAAAACCAACAAAACTGATGTAAACAATGGCTTTCATTGGTTAAATATCAGTTTTTAATCAAAGCAAACTATTTATTTTCATTCAGGTTACAACAACGTTGGGTCATCAACAAATACTATACATTTGATTAGGACTAGAATATTAGGTACTATTATTTATTATATTTGTAATATAAATAGGAGTGATTGTTTTTTTTTAGTGGTCAGTTTTTGACCTGTCAGAATTTAACATTGTTAATTTATTCATACAGTATTTATTATGTTTCCATTGGGAGTGTCAATCCCTGGACCATAAAGCATAGTTATCAGTCCCGAAAATCACAAGCATGCTTTCTGATCCCGGGATTCATACCCCTAGTTCCTATTAATTTTTTTAGGTGTGCTTTATTATGTATTTATAATGTAGGTGTTTACAAAGATGAACTATATTTCCAAAGGATTTGTCAGTATGGGTGTGACATAATAACTTGAACAATTTTTTAGGTGGGGAAGACGCCGAGATTTTCCGCAATCGAAAATCATATTTTTCTATAAATGCACAGGTCATCTGTGATCCAAAATTAAAGATAAGAGACATAGTAGCCAGATGGCCGGGATCGGCCCATGACCAAACCATTTTTAATAATAGCAGGATTAGAGCTAAAATAGAAAATGGAGAATTTACAAATAATCTGTTATTAGGTAGGTCTATTGTGTTTTTGATTTAGACTTATCAGATAAAAAATTATTTTTAATTAACTATTTAGGAGACAGTGGTTACGCTTCTCCGGAATCCAGTGACTAGAGCAGAAAGGATGTATAATGAGTCCCATATCAGAACTCAAAACACGGTGGAAAGACAAATTGGGGTGTGGAAGAGACGCTTTTCCATTTTGGCATATGGCTCTAGATACAAAGAAGAAATAACCTGCAATATAATAATAGCTACAGCAGTGCTACATAATTTGGCAATTGAAAGTAAAGAAGATAATCCACCTCCACCAGAAGATATAGATGAAGATGAACTAAACTATTTAATTGCCCAGGGAAATATTCCTGGTTGATAATGAAAAAGGGATAAGACATAATCCAAATTACAATTTTATTAGACAACAACTTATTAACAATTATTTTGCCCATTTATAAAAAATCTATCTGTTTATTTATAAAAAAATGACTATCAACATTTAACTTCCAAATTTATAATTTTCATTTAAATTATAAAAAAATTAGATTCTGCATAAGATTCTAAGCATTTTGGCTCTTCATGTTCCTATCCCTAAAGTTAATACTTTGGGAGTTATAAACAAATAAAAATCAAAATTTTTAAAATTTAATGATTTATTGAACAAAAACAGTTAAAGATAGAGCAAAATGACTTTTACTTTCCTATCATAAATTTTAAGGGCTATTTAATGGCATTAAAAAGTGAAGGTTAAAAGGGTGAATGTTGAACCTTCAGTTAACCTTCACTTTGCATAGCCGATATGTTGTTTTAAAAGTATGTACATATACTTTTAATTAAGAAATAACTTGCAAATCAATGTATCTACAACATATACGCTGTCATAGTTTGTTTTTTTAGTAAATTGTTTCTTATGAATTAATTGCTATTTAGGTATGGTAAATAAACTTGAATTATTATAACAATTATTATAACAATATTGTTTTATTTAAATGAATTAACACAAGTTTTTGAATTTACACTTAAAGGTATTTATCTTCTTGAAAGTCACCTAATACAGCACACAAAACATGTATAAATCATAAATATATAAACTAAATATTAATTCTAAATAAACTAAATTGAGACAGTCTTGAGACAGACTCCTGAGATCATTTTGTTATTTGGACTAATATGGCACTATTAATAAATTATTATTAACTTTTATAAATAAATATTAAACAAAATAACATTTTGAGATAATATTATCATAGATATTCCACATAGTAAAGTTTAAAGCAAAAATTAGTGATTGGATAATAATGCCTTCTTATAAGCAATATCTAGTTTTAAAAGCTCAATCTTAAGTACTTTTTCTTTTTGTTCTAGCTCTTTTATCTTTTTTCTTTTCCAAGTGTTTCCAGTTTTAATTTATGTTCTTGTGCCTGAAAATTTGACTGCTCAGTAGCCTATTCTATGTTTTTTTGAACTAAGGTAAGTCTTTTATCCAAAAGTATATTATATTTTTCGCCTATATGTGAAGATGTAAGAATTTTAACAGAATTTGTGGGTCTTCTTCGACTTTTACTTTTAAGTATTTTATTTGGTGGTGACTGTAAATTAGTTGTTTTATCATTGTTCCAATTTTTAGTTTTGCCTTCAGTTTGGTCTCTTTCTTCAACACCATCATTTAATATTTCATTATTTTCCTAAAATTAATTGGCTATACACAGTGTTCAAAAAATAATAGACAGAGGTATTTTAAGGGGTGATTCCCTGTCATAAAATATGAAAAAAGTTTCTATAATCATGGGTTTAGAAATTCATAGTTTTCAATATTCAGGGTCTTAAACTTTAAAGTAATATCGTTATTTTAGATTTTGAAAACTACACGATTTTGTTAAAATTTGATAGTGTTATTTGACATAAAAAAGGGCTAATGTAGCTTTTATTAGATTGAAATTATGAAGTCGCGTAGCGTTTCAGGGAGCACAATATCAAATATTGACAACAAAATGTACACCACTGACTTTTTTGCAACTGTAACATTTTTCTTGGATTATACACATACAACTTTTTTGTTGCTGGAAGTTTTTCTTATCTCATTACTTATTCGAAAAAAAACTGCTTTACTGTGTATATTTGGATAATAACAACAACACCCTGTATATTGAAAAATGCATTTTCTGAGCCATGTTTATAGGAACTTCTTTCATATTTTATGACAAAGAATCATCCCCTAAAATATTTCCAAGAATATCTCTGTCTATTAACACCCTGCATATAACATTTAAAATTAAAAAAAAATGCTGAAATTGTGCTTTAATCCATATAAAACAAAAATATTTAATACATTTTAAGCATAGTACTTTAAGAAAGAGATAACTTTATTTTTCATTAATATTGTCAGAAAAATTACTGTATAGTAAAAATAAAAAAATATATAAATAAAATTGCTTCTTACTTCCATGAACATTTGTATTTCATTATCTGCAGTAACTTCCTTAGCAGGAAATGTCTTTAAGCTTTGGTAGGAACTCAGAAATACTGTTTTTTAGGTATTTTCAATTTTTTAAGCTGCTGATTTGGAACTTTTGAATCAGCCTCGGTAACATATTCCTAAAATTTGTTATACTAGGTAGGAAAGTAAAAACTAATAAAAATAGGTTACTACCAAGGGTAAATAGATGGGGGGGAGGATTGCTCAATCTCATTTAACTACATATTGGACAAATTTTAGGCTATAATTCCAGGTCAAATGACGTCAACTTTATACCATATAGGTTCGCTGCCGTTCCATTTTCTAGTTCTGTGATCACTTGATGTGTTCAAGTGTACAAGTGGTAGAAGCATAACCTAAAAATGGGCAGAAAAAAATGGATGATCGAGCAATCCTCCCCCGTCTATTTACCATTGGGTTACTACACTGCATAAAAACAATATATTATGTATAAAAGCATACAATTAAATCCATTTAACCATGCAAATTTGTAATATTACACATTTAATGAGTATATTGATTAAAGGTAGAACATGAGAACACAAAAAATACATGTAGACACAGACTTATGCGACGTTTGTGTTTTTACCTCACTTGATTTTGCCTCAGTTTGGATCCTTAGATGAAGTATATTCTTTTAATATGATAAAAACACACTCAAACAATGTAAAATAAATAAAACCTCATATTTCATGTAAGCCATAAAGAAAACTGAAACATTGCAAGTGTTGGGCGGTTGTCTACACACAATTGTTTCGCTCAAGCCACCTCTTTACGTTAAAATAAAACTGCGATATCCAAAAATCTGTCTCAAGGTGTTTATTATAAACTTTTACGATTAACAATACTCTTCTTCTGGCGGCAAGTTTTCATCAAGAGAGAGAGGGCCGTAACAAGCGGCTCTATTTATAACCTATGCAATGTTGCCAGTGTTGCCGACTTAAAAAATAATTAAAAGTAGTAAAAATTAAACAAATTTTAAAATATTATCTTAAGTCATAACATCCTCCCGCCTTTGAAAGCCTTGGCTTTCAACATGAAACAGTGCCAAAAATATTAAATTAAAATAACTTTACAAACATGTTAAGAAAAATAATAAACATCAAGTTCATGATTAAATGTTCAAAAAAATCACTGTCTTTTTATAGCAAGTCACTGTTCAGTTATCGGTAGAACACAAATCTTAGTGATAGCTCTTTTCACAGTACCATTTTTAGTTTTTACGGTTACCACTAGCACAGCACCATCCTGTCCGG